>JAULJZ010181319.1:0-46952 GCA_032270985.1 Heliamphora pulchella | reverse complement strand
TAATTTCATATTTGATTGAATAGTTGTGAATGATGATTATTTTTTTAAATCACGGGAATTGACCGTGATAGATCGTATGTGAGCCTTCGAGACATAGGATCGATGTAATAGCTAGTTTTTATTTTTAAAATATCTTTTTAAATTATTTAAGAACAGGTTGAAAAATATCCAAGAATACAAAGAACAGCGGCGGCACCGGCAATGGTTCAGGATTTTACGAGCCACGGATTGCAATAAATTTTTAATGATTTTAAATAATTTTTTTCGGTGAATTTTTTTGTAGTATTTATGCATTAAAAATAGTATAAAAAATAAGTAAAAAATAGTGAGAAAAAATCACCAAAACAGTCCGGTTCTGACAACTTTGCTGGCGGCAATTTTGATAATTTTTTGGGCCATTTTTTGAACTATTTTTCAAGAAATTTTTTAGGCATAAAATAGCAGTAAAACATACCTTAGAAATTGTCCAAAAACGAAAAAAAAAACTGACCCAAATAGTGCATTAAAACAGGTGGCAAAATAGGTGATTTTTGGCAGCAATAGTGGCGCTGTTCGGGAGATGTTTTCGGGTATTTTTTGGACTATTTTTGAGGTTTTCTTTGAAGCATCATATGGCTGAATATTTGAGCTATTTTTTAAAAAAAAGGGCACCAAAGAACCATTGGAAAAAGCCCATACGGGCGGCGGCGCACAAGGGGCGACGACATAAGCTTCAGGCTGTTTTTTCGATAGTTTTTCAGACTGTTTTCGAGCAAATCTTTTGACGAAAAAACTCTATATTTTAAGATCTTTCCATCGATATAAAAAAAATTAAAAACGGAATTTGGATGAGGCCGAAATGGCCTCGAAAAGTTCGCAGTGCAGTGTTGTGGTGAACAACAACGTTTTTTGTGATTCAGGCAATTTTTTTGGCCGTTTTTAAGGCTATTTTCATTCAAATTTTTTGACAAAAAAATTCATATTTCGAGAGTTTTCCTAAGGTATAAATCTTGTAAAACACGGAGCTCGGATGAGGCGGTGGTAAGGTGGTGCCGGCGGTAGCTAGTGTTGGCCAGCTGTTTTCTCTCTTTCGGGGCTGGTTTTAAATGATATTCTGATATATACGAGACTGATATATATATCAGATAGTATTAGGAAAACTTGATACAATCAGGACACTGAATCAGAGACGAACAGGGATTGATACAACTTATTCTCTTTGGGAGACTGAAACGCCTCAGCATTTCACTTATATTATAAAATTGAAATATATGCATATCGTGTTTATATATATATATATATGAACTGCGTGGATGATTGCATATCTATTTTATTTATTCTGTTAATTTAATTAATTCAAAAATTCAGTTTTAATTAAAATATTTTATAATGGATAATAAAATAAAATTTTATCAATTAATTAATTTTAATAAAATTAATATTTTTTAGATATTTTATTTTTATACAAAATATCACGTTTAAAATAATTTTTTTTTATAAAATCTGATATTTTAAAAAAACGTGAGAATTAATTCTGATTTTTGAATCAATTAAATCAAAAAAATTTAATCGAAATAAATTATTATTTTTCAAAAAATATGGGACGAAAAATAAGATAAATAAATGCCTTTAATTACTACCTTAACAGTTTCTTTGAAAGAAAAACTGTGCATTTATTAAATTTTATTTGTTACGCATTTAAACACGAAAAAAATTGTTTGGCGAACCAGGATCTTTGGAATCGTGTACACGGAAAGATATTTGATTAAACGAATTTTTATACTTTTCAAAAAATATTTAAAAAATCTAAATGGGAGAGAAAATTCATTCATAGAGAAATTCCACGGTCTTCATCACCAGTTTGTAGGCGATGCAATTAAACCCTACGTATTGGCAGTAAGGTCTTTCTCCCAAATGGACAGATTAATTGAGCTATTAGCAGTACAAACCTCTTTGAGAGATAATTCTGAATAATTGTTATTGTGGATTACTTCTCAAACTGAAGGGTTCATTGTAAAGCAATTGATTTAGGATTAGGTGATGGTTAACACTTAACTGGATATAATAGTTTCATCTCAATCTGAGTTATTACTATTATATACTAGACCGAAACTATGTTAGGTATTTAATTTTACTTGGCAAGATTAGTTGTCTAGATAGCAAAATTAAAAAGAATTGGCCTGTCTGGTCCTATGAAGGATAGTAAACGTCCTACCAACGAGGCATGCTATATTCAAGTTACCAAGCTACTGGCGAATTAATTTTAAATGGTAGTTGGAATCAAATTAAAATAAATTCAAAATTTTACTCATTATAGTTAACGGTATTTTAATTATGTGATTCTCAGGATTGAAATAGTTTTCAGCCCACTCGCTTTTATACTAAAAAAAAACTTACGGGATCAATTTTTGTTGACTGAAAATATAACTTGAATATAGTTTTAACTACCAATGGTATTCCTTCAATATTAGAAAATGTGTTTATTTCTGAAAAAAGTTCTTCCTCGGGGCCGAAAGGTATAAAGAAGAAAAATGTTCAAAAAAAGGGAGACATGATTTCTAGGGTAGTTAGTGGGCCACAAACTGGTGTGAAAAAGTTGAAAGGCAGATATTTTCACTGCAGTCAAACACGGCACTGGAAAAAGCGATGTCCAGTATTTCTCAAAAGGCAGAACAAACAGGGTAATTTCTGTTCACTACTTGTGAAAGCATATTTAGCGGTGTTATCTACAATACTTGGTATGTAGATACGGAGCCACTAATTATATCTGCAATTCATTGCAGAGATTTCAAGAAATTCAGCAACTTAGTGATGAAAAAATACACCTACATATGGGTAATAATACAAAGGTAACAGCAATTGGAGTGGGAGATGTCACTCTCAATTTTAGTGAAGATAGAGTTATAATATGGAGAGATTGCATTTTTATACTTTTTATTAGAAGAAACTTAGTTTCCGTAGATTGGTTATAAACGGATATTTAGTTTATTTTAATAATTCTATGGTTATTAAGGATAATAAAAGAGTTTTCTCTTCTGGTACATTGGTGGATAATTTTTATGTTATTTCTCCAATCTCTCCTACACTACAATTAACTGAAATGAATAACGCATCTAATTAACCATATAAGAGAAAGTTTTTCTTTTTTAATGAACCAAACGTTTGTTTGGTACTTACGCTTGGATCATATGAATCTAAAAAGGATAAACAGATTGATAGCAGATAGACCTATGAGTTCATTGGAAGTGGAGGCATTTTTAGTTTGTAAATCTTGCTTAGAGGGTAAGATGACCAAAATGCCATTTTTGGCCAAAGACTATAAAGCTAAAGAACTATTAAAACTGGTTCATTCTGATGTGTGTGGTCCTATAACAATTCGGACTAGAGGTGGTTTTGAGTACTTCGTTAGTTTCATTGATGACTACTCAAGGTATGAATACATTTACCTGATGCACTGTAAGTCTGAATACTTTGAAAAATTCAAAGAATTCAAAGAGGAAGCACAGAAGCATCTAGGTAAACGTATCAAATCACTACGATCCGACCGTGGTGAAAAATATCTCTTTAGAGAGTTTAAAGATTACCTGTCATCAAAAGGAATTAAATCCCAATTGATTGCACTTGGCACTCTACAGCAGAATAGTGTAGCAAAAAGAAAAAATAAGACTCTTTTGGAAATGTTAAGGTCCATGATGAGTTATTCAGGTTTATCCGATTCGTTTTAAAGACTCGCTTTAGAGACAGTGACTTACATTATGAATTTAGTACCTTTTAAGTCGGTACATTCTACTCCCATAGAATTGTGAACTGGGCGTAAATTTAGTCTGAAACACATTTGGATTTGGGGACTGGGCGTAAACTTATAATTCAATGATGAGTTATTCAGGATTACCCGATTTATTTTAGATACTTACATTAGAGACAGCGGCTTATATTCTGAACTTGGTACCTTCTAAGTTAGTATCTTATACTCCCACAGAATTATGGATCGAGCGTAAGCCTAGTTTAAGACATATTCGATTTGGGAGTGTCCAGTACATGTACTGAAAGAAAATGCGGGTAAGTTGGAACCAAAGACAGAAATTTATTTTTTTGTAGGGTATCCCAAAGGAATGAAAGGTAATCTATTTTATAATCCTAAGGATCAGAAAGTCATTATTGGCACCAATGCTTGATTCTTGAAAGAGGATTATATTATGGAGCACAAGCCCAATAGCAAAATTGTTCGTGAAAAATGGAGAAAAAATTCTAGTAGAATAGAAGAACAAATCACTGATATCCTATTACCTCGTCGTAGTGGGAGGATTTTCGCCGGTAGCCATGCTTAAATCTAGCGAAGGGCCATTATGGTACAACCAAACGATTTCTTTGCGAAGGACCAAGAGCACATATTATGCAAGCTTAAGAGATCAATTTATGGACTTAAGCAGGCATCAAGACCTTAGAATACTCGATTTGATCAAGTTATAAAGTCTTATGATTTTGATCAGAGTCTAGATGAGTCATTGTGTACAAGAAACGTAACAGAAGCATGGTAGTCTTTCTAATACTTTATGTAGATGACATCTTACTCATCGAAAATGATGTGAGGGTGTTATCTTCGATAATAGTATGGCTATCTAGGCAGTTCAATACAAAGAACTTGGAAAAAGCTAGTCACATTCTTGGGATTAAGCTTTTGCGAGATCGAAAACAAATGATATTGGGCTTATCACAAGCAAAGTATATCGATGATATTCTTACTCATTTTAGCATGCCGAATTCTAAGAAAGGGTTTCTCTCTTTCAGGCATGGAATCACTCTATCCAAGAATCAGTGCCCTAAGACACCTGATGAGATTGAGAAGATAAAAGCGGTTCCTTATGCTTTGGTAGTAGGAAGCCTAATGTATGCTATGACAGTGTGCTATATTTTGTACTAGACCCGATAACTACTTTGCTGTTGGCATGGTTAGCAGATATTAGTTTAACACAGGGCATAAGCATTGAACTGCGGTAAAGAATATAATCAAGTATTTAAAAAAGATTAGAGATTATATGTTAATTTATCAGGTAGACAGTCTAGTATCTTTAGGGTACACAGACTCATATTTTTAATCAGATAAAGATTCTCGTAAGTCTACCTCAAGATGTGTGTTTACCTTAGAAAGTGAAGCTATAAGTTGGAAGAGTATCAAGCAGTCTTGCATTGCTAATTCCACTATAGAGGTTGAGTATTTGACAGCTCTTAAAGCAGCCAAGGAGGCCGTTTGGCTCAGAAACTTCCTGTTGGATCTAGATGTGATACCTTCAGTTCAATCGGCTATTACACTTTATTGTGATAATAGAGAAATGGTTGCAAACTCGAAGGAACCAAGAATTCACAAGAAAAGAAAACACAATGAGCGTAAGTATCACCTCATACGAGAAATTGTACAGATGGGTGATATTGTTATGACCAAGATTACACTAGGGGACAATCTTGTAGATCTTTTTACAAAGAACTTACCGGCTAAGACTTTTGACAGACATGTAGAGGGTATGGGAGTCAGATGTATGGTAGCATAATTTTGAGTATAAGTGGGAAATTTTCAGGGTTGTATACTAAAAAATCATGAATTTTATTTGGTTTTAGTATTTAATTTTATTTTATTAAAATTATTTTTTTATTTTATAAAAATCTTAATAAACAATGTATGCAAGATCATTTTTTTAATGTTATGCATGATTGTCATTTATTCTGTATAGTATTTAATCTGGTGTGTAGAGTACAGTTTGCACACAGAAGATCAGATTATAGGTTTTTGCAGAATATAAATTTTTTGTTCATAATTTACATAGAAATAGGCAAACCATTGGTACGACTGTAACACAGAGTTTTTATATGCCTGCCTTGATTACGGGGAACAGATAATAGCGTCATCTATTGTTCCGACTTATTGTGCTAATACACTTTGTGTGTATTAAACAAGATCACATTAGGGTATTTAATTTTATACTGATTATATAAATTAATTTATACCCCAAGGTTATTATGAGTGTTTATCTTCGTAATCCTGAAATAATTATTATTTGTATATATTTAATATTCGTTAATTTGATTCATTAGAGAGTGTTATCTTTTATAAGTTTATAATCCCGGTGAGTTGGATAGCGATATTAATTATATAGTAAATATTAATTATTGACGAAATTCACGTTCCGATTGGTCACAGCAATATCATCCCTTTGTATAATTTCTCGTATCAAGTGATACTTACGCTCATTGCGTTTTTCTTTCTTGTGGATTCTTGGTTCTTTTAAGTTTGCAATCGCTCCGCTATTATCACAATAAAGTGTAATAGCCGATTGAACTGAAGGTACCACATATCCAACAGGAAGTTCTTGAGCTAAACGACCTCTTTAGTTACTTCAGGAGCTGCCAAGTACTCGGCCTCCATGGTAGAATCAGTAATACAGGACTGCTTGATACTCCTCAAACTTATAGCTCCACCTCCCAACGTAAACACATATCCTGAGGTAGACTTATAGAAATCTTTGTCACACTTGAAATCTGAGTCTTGTACCCTAAAGGTACTAGACTGTTTGCCTGGTAAATCAACATATAATCTTTAGTACTTTTTAGGTACTTGATTATATTATTTACTGCAGTCCAATGCTCCTGCTCTAGGTTAGACTGATATCTGCTAGCCATGCCAACGGCAAAGCAGATGTTGGGTCTAGTGTAAAGCATAGCATACATGAGACTTTCTACTCCCGAAGCACCAATGCTCATGCTCTAGATTAGACTGATATCTGCTAACCATGCCAACGACAAAGCAGATGTTGGGTCTAGTGCAAAGCATAGCATACATGAGACTTTCTACTCCCGAAGCATAAGGAACCACCTTCATCTTCTCTATCTCATCATGTGTCTTAGGACACTGATCTTTGGATAGAGTGATTCTATGCCTGAAAGAAAGAAACTTTTTCTTGGAATCTTACATGTTAAAACGAGTAAAGATATTATCGATATACTTTACTTGTGATAAGCCCAACATCTTTTATTTTCAATCTCGCATACATTTGATCCCGAAAATGTGACTGACTTCTACCAAGTCTTTCATATCAAATTGCCCAGATAACCATATTTTAACCGTAGATAATGCTCTCACCTTATTTTCAATGGGCAAGATATCATCTACATAAAGTACGAGAATGATCACCACGCTTTTGTCATGCTTCTTGTACACAACGGATTCATTCGGACTCTGATCAAAATCATAAGATTTAATGGCTTGATCAAACCGAGTGTTTCAAGACCTCGATACCTGCTTAAGTCCATAAATGGATCTCTTAAACTTACACAACATGTGATCTTGGCCTTTTGCAATGAATTCATCTGGTTGTATCATATACATACACTCGTCAAGACTTCCGTTAAGAAAAACTGTCTTGACATTCATTTACCAGATTTTGTAATCAAAATGAGAGCAATAGATAAGAGAATTCGAATAGATTTAAGCATGACTACCGGCGAAAATTCTCCCACTACGACGAGAAAATATGATATTAGTGACTTGTGATTCTTTTGTTATTTTACTTGTATTTTCTCTCAGTTCTTCAAGAACAATTTTACTTTTGGGCCTATGGTCCATAATATCATCCTTTTTCGAAAGTTGGGCATTGGTGCTAACAATGACCTTCTGATCCTTAAGATTATAAAATAAACCACTCTTCGTTCTCTTGGGATACCCTATAAAGAAATAGATTTTTCTTCTTGATTCTAACTTATCCGTGTTGTCTTTCAGCACATGTGTTAGATACCTCCAAATCGAATATGTCTTAGACTAGACTTACGCTCGGTCCATAATTCTGTGGGAGTAGAAGGTACTGATTTAGAAGGTATCAAGTTAAGAATATAAGTTGCTGTCTCTAATGTAAGTCCCTAAAATGAATTGGATAATCCTGAATAACTCATCATTGACCTTACCATTTTCATAAGAGTTATATTCCTTCTTTCTTCTACACCATTCTGTTACGGAGTGCCCGGTGTAGTTAACTGGGATATAATCCCTTCTAATGACAAGTAGTCCCTAAACTCTCCAAAGAGGTACTCCCCACCACGGTCGGATCGTAGTGATTTGTTACTTTTACCCAGACACTTCTCCGCCTCCGTCTTGAATTCTTTGAATTTCTTAAAGTATTCAGACTTATAGTGCATCACGTAAATGTAACCATATCTTGAGTAGTCGTCAATGAAACTAATAAAGTACTCAAAGCCACCTCTAGTCCGAATAGTCATAGGACCACACACATTAGAGTGAGCCAGTTCCAACGATTCTACAGCTCTATAGCCTTTGGCCGAGAAGGGCCTTTTGGTCATCTTACCCTCTAAGCAGGATTCACAGATTAGAAGTGCCTCCACTTCCAATGAACTCAAAGGCCCATCTTTTACCAATTTATTTATTCTTTTTAGATTAATATGACCTAAGCGTAAGTGCCAAAAAAACGTTTAGTTTCTTAAAGAAGAAAACTTTCTCTTATCTGATAAATTAGATGTTTTATTCAATTCAGTTAGTTGCAGTATAGGAGAGATAGGAGATATAACATACAAATCATCCACCAATGTACCAGAATAGATAACCCATTTATTATCCTTAGTAATTACAGAATTTTTAAAATAAATCAAATATCCATCTTTAACCAATCTAGAAATGAAAATTAAATTCCTTCTAATGAAACGTATATAAAAACAATCTCTCAATGTTAATAGTCGATCTCTACTAAAACTGAGAGTGACATCTCCCACTACAACTGCTGTCACCTTTGTATTATTACCCATATGTAAGTAAATCTTTCTATCACTTTATTGTCGAATTTTTTGAAACCCTTACAGTAAATTACAGACATGACTAGTGGCTCCTGTATCTACACACCAGATAACGGTAGATAACACCGCTAAACATATTTTCACAACCAGTGAACAGAACTTACCCTGATTGTTTAACTTGTTGAGGTAAATTGGACATTGCTTTTTCTAGTATTTTGTCTTGTTGTAGTGAAAAAATCTGTCTTTCGGCCTTTTCACACCAGTTCTTGGCCCACTAACTACCCTAAAAATCTTGTCACTCTGTTTCTGAACTTTTTTCTTCTTCAAGCCTTTCGGCCCAAAGAAAGAACCCTTTTCAGTAATAAATGCATTTTCTGGCATTGAAGGAATACCCCTGGCAGTTAAAGTTATATCAAAGTTACTTTTTCAGTCAACAAAATTCGATCCCATTAGTTTGTTCTTTTTAAGTATATTAAGTAGTGGATAGAAGGCCATTTTAATTATGAGAATCACATAATCAAAATAACCATTAATTATGACGAGTAAAATTTTAAATTTATTTTAAAATTGATTTTCTCTACCATTTAAAAAAAATTCGCTTGCAACCTGGTACCCTGTGAATAGCATGCATCGATAGGAGGACGTCTACTATCCATCGTTTGTCCATGCAGGTCTATTTTTATTAATTTTACTATTTAGGCAACATACCATGCCAAGTAAAATTAAATAACTGACATAGTTTCGATCCAGTAAATAATAGTAGCGACTCAGATGGAGAGAATACTATTATTTACAGCTAAGTGTTAAGCACCACCTAATTCTAAATTAATCGCTTCGCAATGAACTCTTTAGATGGAGAAGTGATCCACATTAACAATTATCCAGAATTATCTCTGAAGGAGGTTCGTACTGGTGATACTGCAATTAATCATGTCCGATGGAGAGGAAGACTTTATTGCCAACACGCAAAATTAATTACATTATCTACGAACTAGTGATGGAGACCGTAGAATTTATCTGTAAATAAATTCTCTCTTCCACTTAGACTTTTAAAATATTTTTAAGGGTTATAAAAATTAATTTAATTAAAATAAATTTATTAATTTTGAAAACTGCATGATCACATTTTTCCGTGTACACGATCCAAAATATTTCGGTTTGTCAAGCTATCTTTTGATGTTTTAATGTGTAACAAATAAAATTACCGATGAATGCACAGTTTTTCTTTTGCTTTACAGCGAAGGTATTGATTAAGGGTATTCAAATATTTTATTTCTATATTACACACTTTTCGAAAAAAAAAATTTATTAAGATTAAATATTTTTTTATTTAATTAATCTAAAATAAGGAATTAATATTCACGTTTTTTCAAGATATCTGATTTAAAAAAATTATCTTAAACGTGTTATTTTATAAAAATAAAATATCGAAAATTTTCTCATTTAATTAAAAAAAACTTAATTTTATTTTTTTTTACAAAATATTAGTTAAGACCATTTTTTTGAATTAATTAAAATTAATGAGAAAAATAAAATAGATATATATCATCTACGTAGTTTATATAAATAAAAATGCAAGATATGTAGATATCCCGATTTTACAATCAAACAAAAATTCTATTGTGTTTTAGGTTCTTGTGTGCAAATAAACTTTCAGTCTTTCAATCACTGCAGAAAGCTACTTATTTTTGTCAGAATCCAACCCGGACTCATCCACTAGCAGTGTAATAGATATACAACATATTCAGATCAAAACATATTAGAAAATAGTCGCCAGGAGTCCCAAAACTAGCTATCACCGTCGGCCACCTGCCGACGCCACCGGCAGCACTGCACCAGCCGAGTCTTTTTCAACCTCTTCCTAAACTCTGTTTTTGTCCCTGTTTTTTCTAAAACGTGGTTAACAAAATTTACTATTTTTCTGTAAAAACTTCGGTTCAAAAACATCGAGAAAAATGGCTTTTGATGGCCACCGAACCACCACTACTACTGCTGCCGCGCCGCCTCTGGTTGCTGTTAATTTTTTTAGGTCGTTTCGGCCTTATTCGAGCTCCGTTTTCGTTTCGTTTTTTTCTGAAACGTAGCTTACAAAAACTACTATATTTTTGTAAGAACCCCGATTCAAATATAGCTCAAAAAACAACATTAAATGGTTGCCGAAGCACTTGCGCTGCCTGCCAAGCACTGCCCCTGTTGCCGCCACTTGTTTCGGTTTTTTTCGTGGTCGTTTTATTTCCCGTTTTCTCATATTTTTAGCACTAATATCTAGCACCGTGTTACCTTGAAGAACGCCTAAAAATATTCTCAAAAAAGCTCAAAAATGGCCCCCGAAACATCCCCGGTGCCGCCGCACCATGTCACCATCGCCGTTGCTTTTTGCCTCATTTTCTGTGGTAATTTTTCTCCAATTTTGGACTGTTTTCTAGGGATATTTTGTTGCTGTTTTACGCCTAAATATTTGACTACAAATAGTTTCGAAAACACACAAAAAACCACAAAAAACGGCCCGAACTGTTGTCGCCAAAATTGCCGCCGATGGGTTGTTTTTCCATTATTGTTTTTCTTTCGTATTTTTAGGAACTGTTTTATTGCTATTTTATAAGCCTAAAAGTGTAAAAATATTTTCATAAAAACTTGTCACAAAAATCATAAAAAAACTACTGCGATCCATGGCCTGAAAAATTCGAAATCACCGCCGGTGCTGCCGGTTATGCCACCGCATGTTCTTCGTGTTTTTGAATATTCAAACCTGTTCTTAAATATTCTAAATAATATTTAAGAATAGATAAAAGTTTTTACATTAAAAACCTATGTTTCGTAGGCTCACATTTGAACTAAAAAAGTTTAAATTATCACGATCAAATCTCGTGATTAAAAATTAAATAATAATCATCATTCAACCATTCAATTAAATATGAATAAAATAATGGTAATACAATCGGGATTAGAATGCCAGCAAAATAAAGTAAGCACAGTTTTAAAGCTATCCAGTCCTTCGATTAATCGTAAATAAAAGCACAACGGCTCTAATACCAATTGTTGGAGGCAAACTACCAAGATCATTGATTTGTAAACGATTTTTTGAAAAATAAAAACTAGACGAGCAATCGTCGAAACATGCCTCTGATAAATTTTTTTTTAATATCGAACGATCAAAAATTAAACCCGTACCATCACAGTTAATTCAAATGAATACCTTTGATCGATTCTTCAACTACGAATTTTGATTTCCCAAGTTGAAGCTCCGGTCAGACCTTTTATTGTATTCCGATGTGGTTCCCGAATGTAGTGCTTGTTACGATAATTCGAGAACTGAAACCGAAAAAACCTGGACAACCTTAGTATTGAAAGACAATTTATGAATTTGGTTGAGCCTACCCGCATATTTATAGGACTACAGTGGGGACCTGCAGAGTAATTATGACTTAGATTTCTAATGTGACCCAGATGCCTATCCAGCGGTTTTGCAGATATGCAAACCTCTTAGCGGTTTCTGTAATTATGACAACCTTGTAGCGATTTCTATAATTTTTATAAAATACTAAATTACAGTTCATACCACTAAAGAATTGTAACTGCACTCTTAGCCATAATCTCAAGACCAATTTACATTGAGCTCTTATTATTAAATACTTAACTCATCTTCTCACGTTATTATTCTCGATACTCGCCAATTAAATTTAATTATTGATAATTTAATTGAATTGACAATTTTAAAATTTTCTTAAGACCTTCCGCTTAACTTATTTGATTACTAGATAATTAAATTTACCTGTAGGATTTTGTCTAGTCAAAACTTATAAGCTTCTTTAAGGGGATATCGTCAATTCCAAACAATCGGAACGTGGATTCTGTCAATAATTAATATTCACCATGTAATTAATATTGCTATCCAACTTATCGGGACTATAGACTCGTAAAAGATCGCACACTCTAATGAATCAAAATAACGAATATTAAATATACGCAAATAATAATTATTTCAAAATTAAGAGCATAAGTATTCTTAATAACATTGGGCTGTGAATTAATTTATATAATCAGTATAAAATTAATTACTCAAATGTGGTCCTATTCAATACACAAAGTGTACTAGCACAGCGAGTCGGAATAATAGATGACGCTATTATCTGTTCTCCGTAACAAAGACTGGTCTTCTAAAACTCTGTGTTACAGTCGTACAGATGGTTTATCCATTTCTATCTAAGTTGTGAATAAAAATTTATATTCTGCAAGAACCTATAATCTGGTCTTTTGTATGCAAACTGTACTCTACACACCAGATTAAATACTGTGCAAAAGAAATGACAACCATGCATAATATTAAAGAAGTGATGTTGCATGCATTGCTCCTTAAGATTATCATAAAATAAAAAAATAATTTTATTAAAATTAAATTAAATATTAAAACAAAATAAAATTCATGATTTTTAGTATATAATTCTGACACCTTAGTCCGCACTTGGCTTATACAAGCCACTCTCCCAATCCTCTCCCAACAAATGAGAGATGGAAGTAAGTTACTATCATTTTGCCAACTTCAATGGTACACTTTAAGAATCAATTTCTCATTCACTCATTAATAGTTTTGAACGCCACAAAATCTATGATTAAACTACTAATGAAGATAAACTAATTCGAACTTGAAATCATCTAAAAAGATTAATCCAATTCAAAGATATTTAGTTACAAAATTAACTAAAAATCACGTTCTAACTATTCAAAATCTACTTTTTTCCAACAATATTTGCACTACATTATTTATTTAATGTTATGTATTTGTGTCTTTTATTCTACATAATACACGATCTGGTGTGTAGAATTTGTCTTACGTACAGAAGATTAGATTATTATTTTTTATAGAATATAAGTTTTTTGTTTTAGGGTAATTACTTTTTATACTAATTGTATAAAATATTTTATACCTCATGATTATTCTGAGTTCTTATACTCTTAATTCTAAAATAATTCATAGGCACGTATAGTTAATGTTTACTATTTTGATTCACGAAAGAGCCAGATTTTTTTATAGGTTAATAAGGTCGATAAATTGGATGACAACATTACATGTAAAAGTACAAGTCAAAACAGGAAAACTACAGCTAGTCTTTTGCTACCACAGGAATCTAGGTCAACTCCACATGCTCACCTGAAAATTTTTTTTACAGCAAAATCCCATACCGTGAGCCGAATTCCAATAAAAAATAGACAATAAAATTATAAAGCATGCTATGCAATCATAAGCATACATACTCAACCATAGGAGCCGAAAAAGTTTCTCTCCTAAAATCACAAGTTTTCCATCATTCGAATTATGCATACCACCCTAACAGATATCATGCCACGGTTAAGAAAAAGCTGTAATAAAACAGTATGCTCCACTCGGGCCACACATCCGAGGAGAAAGATATAAATGAAATCCTATGTATCGACGCTGTCACACAAACAAATGTAACAACTATAGACTCCTGCCTATTACCCTAGTCTTGAACCGCTTAAGGCCTGCTAGGTAATGACAAGTTCTATACGGAGTTACAACAATAAAGCCACTCACGGGGCAACAGACTTCTTTACAGATTTCCACGACCGATGGACGAAACATAACCAAACCACGTTTACGGGAATTAACTCGAGGGACTGTAGCGAAC
Source organism: Heliamphora pulchella (assembly GCA_032270985.1). NCBI lineage: Eukaryota > Viridiplantae > Streptophyta > Magnoliopsida > Ericales > Sarraceniaceae > Heliamphora > Heliamphora pulchella. The sequence goes on along the minus strand of JAULJZ010181319.1, from coordinate 32,535 downwards.
CCACTATGCGCACGTTTTTTAATTTCTATCAAGGAGCAACAGAAGCCCAACTCAAAGCCACATACTGTCACGGTACATCTATGAAAAATTATTTAAAAATTCACCGTAGCTCAACTACAAAAATCCAAAAAATAATTTATACATCACATGTATAAAAAGAGATCCAATCCATCGACATGGAGATCTAAAATCATTTCCAACAAAACGTTTAAGAGTTGAGACTCAACTCCGAGGGTTAGCTCCAACTTCTAAAAATACATTTTTTACCATTTTTACAAACACCTAATTTTCAAACTTCTTTTTGAAAACTACGGATACCAACGCATCCAAATCATGTATAAATCGAGAAAGGCGTAAAATCCACTTTTTACCCAAAACCAAGTTTTAAAACATAAAAATCACATTTGATGTATTTTTTACCCAGTGAAAACACGTATAACTGCATATGTGAGACCCTGACCTGTTTTTCTTTTTCGACATTTTTTGACGCGCGCTAAGTGTTTTTGTTTTAGCATGTTTTTATGCTTTCAGATGCATGATCGGGTTTTGATATGCATGCGGAATAGGTTCCCAGGGCTGTGGGGTGTTACGGTGCGAATTTTGGAAAATTTTGAAAAAAAAATTATTTTGAAGGCCTATAAATATATGGAGTTAGATATTTTTAAAAAATATTTTTAAAACTTCTTCACTAAGTTTTCTCCAAATTCTCTCTACCTTTTCTCTAACTTCTCGGGGGCCCGCGGCTCGATTCTCGATGATCCAACTGCCGATCTTTGTTATTGGCACGGTGGGCTACGCAACCATTCGATCAGAATTTGATTCCAGCGAAGCTCGATTTTGCACGTGGTTCGAGTTGCTGAGTTTTTAATTCACCGAGGTAGGATCCTAGACTTTCATGTCTTATAAGGGTGCTACATGTAATTGTGTGTGTTGTTAGCGGTTAGATTATTGTAGATTTGATCTTGTTTAAAAGTTGGGTTTTTGGATTTAAAACCTATTTTTGTTGGTTTCGGTGGATGGAATCGGGTATCGGGAGTTTCTTTTGAGGTCTTAATGCTAGACCTGGGCGTGTGTATGTCCGAGGGTGTTGAATTGGTGTTTGGAGGCGTTGATTTGAGGTTTGGAGGCTTGAACCCGTTGCTCAAAAATGGTATTCGCCCTAGTTCAGTTGACCGAACTTATGAGTTCAGTCGACTGGATCTTGGATCTTGAGTTCGGTCGACTGGACCTTGAGGGTCAGCCGACTAGACTTTGCTTTGAGGCATTTTTCGTGGTTTTCGAGGCATTTTTTGTGGTTTCCAAGGCATTCTTCGTGGTTTCCAGTGTGTTGTTCAATCGACTGGGGGTTGGGTCCAATTGACTGAAGTGCTGGAGTGTGTTTTTTGGTGGTTCGGTGGTTAGATTTTTGTTCCTAATCGGTGTCTTATGGTATTCAATTGATTAATTTATGGGATTAGTTAATTCAAATATATGTGGATCCCTTTTAGGGTTTGGTTGGTCGTGTGGTGGTTCGGGGTTCGTGTCTTGATCCCGGGTGCTTGTTTAGATGCTGTTCTTGGGTTGACGTGCATGGTTAGGTTTGGGTGTTGTGGCATGGTTGTGTACATGACGGTTAAGCACGGGAAGTGTGAGTCCGTGGTTTGGTTTTAATGTGGGGTTTTGGTGAGAACCAGGTTTGCAGGTTTGGTGCTAGCCTTTAGTTAGGTCAAGTTCTATAGGTTTGTTGTTCGTGTTGGCTTATGTAAGCATCATGGGTCCAGGTGTGTGGGTGTCGGGTTACGTGGTGGGTGGCATCGTGGTGTGAGGCTATATGTGGCTGTGTGCATTGATAACTCTAGTTTATTTATGTACGAAATATGTAAGTGGATTACATGGCTTTGACATCATTACGTGTAATGTGGTTTATACTTTAAAAGTCAGAGGTTTTATAGGCATGTATATGTGGGTTCTGATGAACGGATGCATGTGATGCATGTTGCATGGGTTGCAAGTGTTGTGTGGGTCGCGTGTGTAGCATGTGACGTGATTTGTGATACGTAGTGGTAGTACGTGATTTTATACATTTAAATCGTAGTTAGGTTATGCATAGTATATGAGAGTGTGATAGATGAACATGTGGTTCTGAAAATATAAACCCTGGTTAACTTGGCATGTGTGGGGCGGCAATCCTTCGGCTTGAGGCCGAGAAGATGCGTGTGTTGGGGCGGGAAGATGCGTGTGTTGGGGCGGCAGTCCTTCGGCTTGAGGCCGAGAAGATGCGTGTGTTGGGGCGGGAAGATGCGTGTGTTGGGGCGGCAGTCCTTCGGCTTGAGGCCGAGAAGATGCATGTGTTGGGGAGGCAGTCCCTCGGTTGGAGGTCGAGAAGATGCGTTGGGGCGGTGGTCCTTTGGCGAGAGGCCGAGAAGACGCATATGTTGGGGCTGCAGTCCCTCAGGTTGAGCCCAAGAAGTTACATGGCTTGCATGAACTGCATTATAGGACGGATAGATCAATTTTTAAATTATTTTGAGATTCGTGTGAATCGCGATCTAAAACCGTTTTCAAATTATTTTCAAGGCTCCTGTGTGTGAGTCTAAAAATGGTTTGTATCCTCGCTTTCCCTTTGCATGTGAAAACTGTTTTAAAGGCTTGAAAGGGAGTCTAAACTACTCTTCATTTTTCTAGTATGCTTAGCTTATATTGCATGTGTTGTCTGGTATCTATTGAGCTTTAGCTCACGGGTGAGATTCTTGATTTTCTTCAGGTACCGATTGTTTGGGTTGATCCGGGTTGCTGAAGTGGTGGAAGAGCTGTAGTCTTTTTTTTTATTCTTTTTGTTACATGTATGTCGTTATATGTTTTCCGTCGTTAGAGCCGTGTAATGTAAGCCGTTTGACGTTTATATACAATGCATATATGGTTTATAATGAGAGTGTATTCTCAATTGGGTATCATGTTTGGCTATTTTTGGGTGTTTCACGTAATCCGGAGTTTGGGGCATGACAACATATAACACCCTTTAACAACACTAGGGTCTAGAGTCCTACCTCGGAGAGTTAAGAGCTCGATGTCTCAAAACTGAACGGCGTCAGAATGAGAATCCGACCGGATGAACGCGAAGCTTACGGCGTGTACAACAAGGATCCACAAACAAACTAACAAAAAGACCAAGTCCTAGGCCCTCAAAGCTAGAGAGAAGGCAGAGAAAAGGGGTAACTTAGCTTGGAAGAAAGGTTTAAACAAATATCACAGCCCGCTGGATATTTATAGAAACGGCAAAAAGGTACTGTCCAGTCAATCGAAACCCCATCTCCTGTCGACCGAACTCAAAATTCTCGGTCCAGTCGACTGGGCCAAGCCCTCCAGTCGACCGAACTGCTGGGCAGTGTGTTTTTCGATGGAAAATAGGTTTTTGGGTCTAAACACAAGCCAAACGAGCCTCAACTAAATCCTAAAAAGCGTAAAACACATTTACACATGCTGTTCTACAACTTTTAAACATAAACCATGCATCGAGGCTATTCATATACTGAAAGAAATATGTCAAATATATAAATAACTTAAAATGCAATGGTTCCGGGTCTCACAAAATCTATATTCCGACATAGGGAATGATAATACCATCTTGAAGAAGCTTATGGCCCTGAATAGATGAATTTGGTTTATTGACTTATTGGCTTATTTGACTTTGTAGAATTTTCATCTTTAGTGAATTTTTTAATCATTTGGTTGATCTATTATACTTTTTAAACTTCTCTCATTGAGACGAGCCGAAAAAATAAAAAAATTTGATCAAAATATAAAAAAAGTTCAGAAAATATGAAAATAAGCAAAAAATAAAGCCAATAAGCCATATTTGATGGTGCCAATAAGCCAATAAGCAACGTTTGGCCAAACATGGTCTATAAGTTTTGATGATGTCAAACCTTACAAGTGAATTTTGTATTCGACATATCCAATAAGTTAAGTAGAAAGTTTTTAAAAATTATAAGCGATCAATTAAATAAAATTATCAGTAATTTAATTTAATCGACAAGTATCTGTAATTTTAACGTAGGGTGATAAATAAGCATTTAATAATATAGAACTCGAAATTAATTTTTTGAGATAAGTTCGGGAGTGCAATTATAATTTTTTAGTGATACGAACTAAAATTTATGGAATTAGAAATTTAATTCAGATTGAATTAGGTTTTCCTAATTACATAAGGAACTCAAATCTTATTAACTCCTCATGTCCTTATTGTAGCCTATTTATATGTGCCTTAACCTCTCTAGCAGCTAGGGTTTTGGTATTCTCGTGCTATTGAAATAGTGGCAGTCGAAAGAGGGAGTGATTGAAGATCATGAAAATCAAAGCCCTTTGTTTGTGATGATACATACGAGAATACAGTAGAAGACTTAAGATGCAATCGAGTTCTTGTTCGTGTGCATCAATGCTGCAGTTTTCTATTTGTGCTGAGAGAAAATCAAACCAGAGAGATATCGAAGGTGTAACCATCGTTCCGTAATGTAGGAATTTAATTCGGTTCTCATTATTTTTTGTATAATTCATATGCATTGTCATTGGATCTTGAGATGCAGTTTCTCAATAGTAGTAGTGTATGCTAGGTTTCAAATAGGAAGCTCGCGGTCATCGACTTTATACTTAGTGGACACTAGCTTTTTGTTTTGAAACCTAACAATCGCCACTTCTTATGCAGTGATCACTAGGTCTCCCATACTCGGGAACAGTTTTGCCAATTCAAATTTTCTTTCCTTGTCTCACTTTTGGAAGCATTCTATGTATCCACAAGGTCAATAAACCCTTCGCCAAGCACCTTAAGCCTATAAATTAAACCTTACACCATCCTTTACAAGGACCAAACCCCTTGGAGAATCGTGTTTTTGACACTCACACCCATGTTTGACTATTTTCCATATTATCGATTTAAGTTTTATTAGTTCGTAGTCAAGGAAAGAGATTCCTACGTGATTTCGGGTTATCTCTAATTCTACATAGTTTGAAGGGATTCTCTAACGGACATCAATTAAAAGTCTTGACTGATTTCCAATCAAGAGGTATATTTTTCATTTATTTAAAGTTTAACTAGTATTGTGACACCCAGATTTTTACCTCTTAAGTACTTATTGTTAATAGGAAGTGTTAAGAATTTAAGGAGAAATAACCATGACTAAGAAGATGGTTTAAGAAGTTAGAAACCCTCTTCAATAAGGATGTTGTAAAGACCCGTCTTTTTCCAAACCAAGGTAGAAACCCTAACAATGACTGCAACGACTCACGTTAGTCATGAAACCTTTATTAGGAACATATACTAAAAGTTATACCTTTGCATAATGAATTTTGGTATTTATCTTAATTATTAATGAAATTTGTTATTTTTATTTTAATGATAATCTATATGAACAATATTTATATTGCATTATTTATTTAATATTATGCATGTGTGTCTTTTATTCTACATAGTAGATGATTTAGAGTGTAAAGTTCAGTTTACATAAAGAAGATCACATTATCGATTCTTGTAAAATATAAGCCTTTTGTTCATAGTCTTAGATATAAGCGAACACACTCTCGGTAGGACTGTAACACAATATTTTAATAGGTTTGTCTTGATTATGTGAAATGGTATAGTTTCAATTCATTATACTAATACGCTTTGCCTATATTGAATAGAATCGTGTTGGGGTAATTGTTTTTATACTTACTGTATGAAATAATTAATACACAATGATTATTATGAGTACTTATATTCTTATTCCCAAAATAATTAATAGGCACATATATTTAGTATATGTTATTTTGATTCATAAAAGATTGAAATCTTTTATAGGTCAATAATCTCGATGAATTGAATAAAGGCGGTACGTGTATATTGAATATTACCTATTAACGAAATTCACGTCTCGGTATAGGAAATGAAGATACCCCCTTTAGGAAGCCTACAAGTCTTGATTATGTCAAACCTTGTAGATAAATTTTGTATCCAACATATCAAATAAGTTAATTGAAAAATCTTAAGAAATTATAAGTGGTCGATTAAAAAAAATTGTCAGTATTTTAATTTAATCAACAGCTATCTATAATCTGAATGTAATGAGATAAATAAGTATTTAATAACATGGAGCTCAAAATTTATTTTTGAGATAAGACCAGAAATGTAATTATAATTTTTTAGTGGTATGAATTATAATTTATGAAATTATAAATTTAATTCGGATTGAATTAGGTTTTTTTTATTACCTAAGGAGCTCAAAACTTATTTACTTCCCAGTCTCTACTGTTGTTTATATATATATGCGTCATAACTCTCTTGGGCTAGGGTTTTCAATATTTTCCTGATATTGGGAAGAGGCAGCTGAGTTAAGGTTAGGTCACGAAATTCAGAACCCACTCTCTGATCGTGACCAAGCATACGGAAATGTGGCAGAAAACTCGAGGCGTAGTCTAGTTCCTGCTAATGGGCATCTATTTGACAAATTATTGTTCGAGTGCTGAGATGAGATAAATCAATGAAATTTTGTGAGACCCAATCCAGTGTTGAATTTATATAATTAAATGTTTAGATGGTAGTCAACCTGTATGGTATTAATTTTGAACGGATATGCTTGTTATATAAATGTGTGGCCAATGAGCCCGGTAGTTTTTTAATAAACTTTGTTAGACACACCTGTGTGCGTGGAGACCCGATAAATTTAATTCGGGGATAATTTTAAAATTCAGTGATTTGTGAGAAATTAATTTTAACGTCCTGTTGATTTATCAATATTAATTTTAATTTTAATTTTTAATGCATAAATGTGAATTAAAAATATATCATAGAGCAAAATGTTGAATTTTAGTGCTTGTGAGTGGAGGGTGGGCCCCACCCCCAAATGTCTTCTCTTGGAAGATTGCTTGGAAGACCAAATCTTCCACTCCTCCTCCCCTCAATGTCTCTCATCTCACTCTCTCTCTCTCTCTCTCTCATCTCTCTCTTCCTCTCTCCAAACTCCATTTGAAACCCCGAGCCTTCTTTTCATTTTAATAGTCTTGGACTTGGGATTAATCAAAACCATAAGAACAAACGTTGCTCTACTCGACGAGAACTCTAACTCCAACCGATTGGATTTTTGATTTGGTGAATTTGAGTGTTTAGGTGGTGTTAAAGTTTTGAGTTTTAACTCACCGAGGTAGGATGCTCGACTAATCTTGAATAAATTTCATAGATATGTGATTATTTGCTCTCATTGGACTAAGATATTATGAAATCTCTCTTTACTTTGAAAACCCTAGATCTAAGGTGCTAGAAAATTGATAATTGGGTGTGGTTAAGTGAGAATTTGTGAAATTAAGTGAGTTATGGAAAGTTAAGTGTTGATAGATGTTGAAATTGATTTTAATTTGAAAACCTTAGCTAAAGGGTGAGATTTAAATTTTGGATTTGGGTGTGTTTATGGAGTTTGAAGAAGAGGTTGTGAAATGAATTTGGGTGAAGTGGGGTTATGGGCGTGTTGAGATGTGGTGAGATTTGTGAATGTGTTGAATTCTAGCTTTATTGGGGAAAAGTTAGAGATTGTAGATTTAATGTAAAGAATTGTGGGTTTGGTATGTATATTGGGAGGTTTTGGAATGAGTTTTTAATTATAATTTCATGGTTTAAAGTTGTTTTTCATAACATTTTATATCTTAGAACTCATTTTCTTGAGAAAAGTTTTGGTTTGAAACTTAGTGTTCAAAAACAGGGTATTTCTAGTTTGTTCTCGGGTAAGCGACCGTTCGAGCGGTCCTGAGTCTGCTCGAGTGGTCTATTATTAGAGATGGACTATTTTGTCTCGGCCAGGTAGCTGCTCGAATGGTGGTGAGTCTGCTCGAGCAGACTCACCTGGGTTGGGTACACACTTTTGGTTCCTAAAATAAAAAGTATCCTTTTATCCGAGTTCTGTTATGGGACCCCTTTTGTTCAAATTAAAGCCCTGAGAGTCTTCTTTTATATGGTTTAACTCTCCGTTCGAAAATTGTTTTGAATCAAATGGCTTGATGTAGAGCAATGGATAAAAAGTGGGTTTTTCTTAAAAGTTTTCCTTGGAGAGTTCGATGTATCGTAATGGGTTTCCATGGAAGGGTTCACGTGCCCTAGATTTGAGGGTTGAAATGCGAGATGGTGATAGTATGGAGTGACTCAGAATTCTAATTATAAATAATGGGTTGAAGGTTTGGGACTCGTTTGGAGTTTGTTTGGATGTGAAAGTTGAGTTTCAGTGGGAACCTAAGTAATTTGGAGTTTTGTTTGAAACATTATGTATTTTCAATATGAAAAAATAGACCCATGTTTGGGAGCTTAATCATAGGTCCATGTTGAAATTGAATTTAACTTGAGTGTTGGTAGTCATTCTAATCCTTGAAATGTTATCTTTCAAATATTTGGGACACATATAATTGAATTGGAGTTCTTGGTACCAAATCATATTGGATATAAAAATTGAGAAGATCTGAATTTGCGTGTTATGATTTGGATGAGTTGCTATGTCATGTGGAGACCCAACATATTTTTAATTTATTTCATTAATGTAACTAAATTAACGGTGATAATTTCTAATAACAAATATTGCAATTGGTATGTGGTCAGCATGTGTAGAGACCCTCGGGAATTAAATTGAGATTAATTCCATGATGTCACAAAATTTTTATAAGATGATTTTAATTTAACTTGAGATTAAAAAGGTAAGACTAATTGATTGGTATGGGTTTATGTAAATATAGAGATATATTAATTTTAATGGTGGAACCCACTTGGTATTGGGCAAAAAAAATATAAAAAAAACAACAAATGGAGGGAATTTCTCCCTGGCATCTCTCCCTTCCGCTTCTTCTTCTTTTATTTTTTTTCCCTTTCCTCCATTGATGTGCTCAATTGTCACGTCCCAAACCTGGGTCACATGAACTCGCACACACCATCTCACATTACCACACTTGAGGAAAACTTTTTTAGAGAATAGTGTTTTAATCAACCAAAACTCAAGCCCAAACAGCAGCTTGATCCCCTTGAGCGGCCAATTGCCCGATACCACCATACTGATTTTGCCTCACTCATTGCTCGAGCGAATCCCCGTTCCGCTCGAGCGCCCACAAACCAGAGGGAAATTTGCAATTTTCTATTCTAGAACCCAAATACTTAGTTCTACTCATTATCAAGCCTCTTTACCCTTTTATAGAATCAAATTTTAATTGTCATCCATTACCATTCAACTAGCCAACTTTCACATATATGAATCAAACTTTGTAATTATTCTAAGTATAAAAACTTAAAATTTCGACAGTCTCTTTTGTTTTTCGAATTATCCCACTTATACAACTTGTTAAACTCAAGCAGTACACGAAATTCTCAAGCATCGCCTAAATCTCAATACCCAATCACAATTTAAGTTACATGATAACTAACATTCTTCATTTCATTACTATTGCATTCAAATTCATAAAAATTAAATCATGCATGAATTTCACTAAATTCGTATACTAATTACATTCATCTAAAAGGAATTCATTTCTTATAAAGAACTCAAATACAAGTTTAAAGAACAATTTCTTCTACATAGCATATGCATGACATTTATTTAAGAATTTCCACAGTTGCTTTACAACTGACAGAATGAACAAATTTCAATTTTTAAGTTCAAGGCATGCATTCCAACATTTTTTTTCAAGGTTTAAACCATAAGCAAGCATCCTTTCACGCTTCACCTTTGTCATTAGAACTTGTAAAAGATGAAATTCAACATACATGAGCCGAAACTCGTAGAATAATGACTAAAAAGGATATTATGCATAATATGTAAAGTGTAAATGAATATGCCATAATGCAAATCAACTTTCAAATTGTTTTCATACCCGAGCAATAACACACGCATCTTTTAAGTTAAGGGAAAGATATCAACCTATCCTCATCCCAATATCTTATCATAACCAATTTTCCATTAATTTCATTAATTTCAAGTATACTTTTTTACATACTAGACAACATTGTCATCAACACACATAACTTGTATTCAAATTTTCATCATTCTAATTTCTGTTTCATCATCCTGTTGTCTCTTTTAATTTATTACACTAATACCAAACCAATATCACCACAACATCAGTCGTGTAACTATCACAATTTCTCATTAATTACTCACACACACACACACACACACACACACACACACACACACTTCATATCTTGGTTCCCATTATTTGTTTCTCTTTCACAATGTTAAATTATCTTTTATCTTTATTAATTTCCCAATTTTCAAGTTCACTTGCATTTATCTCTTTTAATGGTACACCCAAATACCCATCCACATAAACCTTTGGTGATACATTTTCAATTCAGTTTCTTTCAAACTCATTATTTCTCTAACCAACAGCCCTTTATCTCACCGGGTCGAACATAAAAGTATATATACTAATCATATACTCAAAGCTCATTTTACGGGCCTCGCCCGAGGGAACACGACACCCAAAGCACAAATTTTCAGGGGCTAACTCGACGGGAACGACACCCAGCTTACACAAGTTTTCGGTATTTCATCGCAGAGCTATTCAAGCCCAACTTATTCACATACCAAGCCATCTTCGATTTTCCTAAGGAACACCCGGGAGGCGACCCGATACCAAAGCAATACCAAATCATTTCGGTTTCCCGAAGGAACCTCCCGAGAGGCGACCCGATACCAAAGCAATACCAAATCATTTCGGTTTCCCGAAGGAACACCCGAGAGGCGACCCGATACCAAATCGTTACCAAACCATTTCTTTATCTCTTGCATTATTTCACTTTTCAATCCGATATCATAAATTTCAAACACATTATCGTCAATTCATCATTGGTTCCATATTCAATTTACCATACATTATTCATCACTTTATTTCATTCACTTAGCCATGGAAAGTAGCATCCCACATCAATCCATTACACCATTATACTTTATAAAACCATAATGATATCTAATCACATTCATTTCATATAATGAATCTCCAAAACTCAAGTGAAATCTCAACACATCACATAACTAGATTTGAATTACTCTCAATTTCATGGTCTCATCATTCACATGCAAATATTTCAAATACAAAGATCCAAACCCACCAATTTTGTTCAACCTCATTGAAGTTAATGCATTCCGATCACTTTTCATAGAGTTTTACTCACTCGCTTTGTCACGCCTCAAACTCCGGATCACGTGAAACACCCACAAACAACCAAACATAACACCTAACCCGACAATACACTCTCAATATAAAACATGCATGCATTGTATACAACCGTCAAAAGGCTTACATTACACGGTTCCAACACCAGAAAAACATATAAATATACATGATACAGGAAGAACAAAATGGAAGACTACAGATCTTCTGTCTCTCCAGCAACCCTGAGTCAGCCCGCATGACTGGTACTTGAAAAACATTTCAAATCCCACACCGTGAGCCAAAACACAGCAGAAACTAGGCAACACATTAAGTATAAGCAAAACATGCTAGAAAAACGAGGTGCAATTTTTGACTCTCTTTGAAGCCTTGAAAACGGTTTGAAACGATTTTTATGTCACGACACACACACGGGTCATAAAAATAGTTTAAAATTGGTTCAATCCGTCCCACAAAACATTACATGCAATCCATGATCCATACAACCAGCCCTCACATGCCACAATAATAGTCTTAACACTTAGATAAAGATTTGTACTCAAACACACATTTCCGTAATAAAATCGTATACTACGGGATAAAATCGTAGACCATGAGGTAAAACCGTACATCACAGGATAACACTGAATACTACGGGATCACACTGAATCAACAGGATAACACTGAATACTACGGGACAACACTGAATAAACATATGCATTACTAAACCAGGATTTAAATGCATAAAGCCTCGTATAAACATTACGTTTCACATAACCACGTCACGTGCTTACACGTACGACATCAAAAGCCATGCAACTCACCAACGTAATCCAGATATAAATAAAATAGAGTTATAAATGTACATAGCCAAGTATAACTTCACATCATGACGCCACCCGCCACATGACCCGACATCCACTCACATGGACAACCAACAATCCACAGAACCAATCCTAACCCGAAGGCCAACACTAAACCCTTCAAACCACGAGTTCACAAAACACCACATTTTCTCCAAAAAGAACCACGGGCCCAAACACTCCCCACACCCAACAAAGAAAAAACACCACACACTTAACTGTGCACCAACACCCACATCAAAACCATGCACGTCACCCCCGAGGACGGCATCTAAACAAATACCCGAGGCCACGACACGACCCCTGAAGCCATAACACGACCAACAAAACCCCAAAAAGAATCCAATAGTATTTCAATCGATTAATCCCATATATTAATCAACTGAATACTGTTAGAAACCAATTGAAAACCAGGGACCCAACGACCAACCAACAAAACAACAGCCTAGGACTTTAGTCAGCTGACCCTACTCACCCAGTCGACTGAAAACACACTGGAAACTAAGAAAACCAAAACAGAACCAATTCAGTCAACTGACCCTTCAAGTCCAGTCGACTAAACCCCTCACCGAGCAATTCAGTCGACTGAACATCCCAGTTCAGTCGATAGACCCACGGCAGAAACAGTTTATGAGCCACTGTTTCAACCCTCTAAACCTCGAATCAAAGCCTTCAAACTCCCAGCTAACACCCTCGAACATACACACGCTCAAGCCTAACACTATAACCCCAAAATAAACACTCGACACCTGATTCCATCCACCGAAATCGACAAAGAACAGGTTTTTAAACCAAAACCCCGTTTGAACATAAAACGATTTTTTCATGAATTTTTAACCGATAGAAACACACACGATTGCACGTAGCACTCTTATAAGAGATGAGAGTCTAGGATCTTACCTGTGTTTGTTGCTGTGTATCACCTGGTGTTTCTCCAGGGTGAGATGATGGTTGTGATAAGATGTGTTCTTTGGTGTTCCAGGCGAGTTAAGTAAGCTTCTCTCTGGAGTTAGGTGTTATGTTGTTGCTCGTGGATCGGTGTCATGTCAGCTTCAGTGATGGTAATGTTGGCATCGATAAGGTGATGATGTGGTATCAAAGTCGGTGGTCGTCTGGTAATCCTTAAATCTCGAGTAGAGTTTGTGCGTGCAGTATGTAATTTCATGTGATCGATGTCAGGGTTCGATATCTTGTGTTTGGACTCACGGAGATAGTCCTTGGTGTGTATTGTGAGGTGTGATTGAGCCAACTGTGGCAGTAAGAATAAAAGGAGTGGTAGTCTCTATGTTCGGGCGTAGAGAGTGTTCGAGAGCAAGTACCACGGTAGATTGGTTTTGTGTGATGCGTTTGTCGCTGGAGTAGTTCTTGTTCGGCGAGAGTTATATTTTGAGATTTGATGGTGTGAGTTGGATATTGATCCGGTGTTTATAGATGTGTTTCATTGATGACAGTAGTGTCAGTGGAACTTGCACGTGTGGGCAGTTTATGTGGAGATCAAATCTTCAAGTCCTGTTTACCTAGTGTGACGACAGGTTTGAGAATTCAGTTGCAGGGACATTTGCTGTTGTATAGTGTTGTCCAGTTTGCATTTGAGATGATTGATAGTTGATGAGTTGGTGTTTGGTTTGAGTTTCAAAACTGAATTTTGGGGACGAAATTCCTTTAAGGGGGGAGAGTTGTGAGACCCTGATCCGTTTCTTTTTGTGAATGATTTAAATGTTGGTGGGGAGTTGGACTTAATGTTCTTAAAACGTGTTTGGTGACGTTTAATCGGGCGAAAGGTGTCTTACAATCTCATTTGAGGTTGTTGGACTTGTGTGTATCCATGAAGGTCAAAGGAAGGTTGTGTCAGTGATGATTTTTGGACTTAAGGTAAATTCTGGAAACAGCTTTGAAACCAGAGGATTTTCAGTCGACTGAGAAAGGGAATTCAGTCGAGTGACTCAGTGTTTTGGTGGTTCAGTCGACTGACCTTGAGGGTCCAGTCGACTGACCTATGTCGGTAGGCCATTTTTGGTGATTCCAGAGCCTTTTAAGTCGACTGACCTGGGAGGTTCAGTCGACTGACCTGAGATTTTTTTTTTGGCGTGGTATATAAATATCAAGTTTTGGAAAATATTTTTAGATATTTTGTTCTGATTTGGTTTTTCTCTCTCAAAATTTCTGCCTTCTCTCTAGATTCTGATGGACCCGGGGCTCGGTTTACAGTAAACTGACGGCGGATCCTTGATGTTGGTGCCGGGGGTTTCGTGTTTATCCGGATAGAATTTTATTTTGTCGAGGTTTGGTTTTCGAGGCATTGAGCTTTTGGCTCAACGAGATAGGATTCTAGATCCTACTACTGTTAAAAGGTGTTATATGCAATTATATATATTTTCACTGGATAGAAAATACATTAAATGTAATTTTCATGTTTAAACCTTGGTTTTTGGGTAAAAAGTAGATTTTACGCCTTTCTCGATTTTTTTCATGATTCGGACGTGTTGATATCCGTGTGTTGATATCCATGATTTTCAAAAGAGGTTTGAAAACGGGGTGTTTTGTGAAAACTGTGAAAAAACGTATTTTTAGTGGTTTGGAGCTAACTCTCGGGGTTGAGTCTCAGCTTTTAAAACGTTTTGTTGGAAACATGTTTTTACATTCTTATAGATCTCCATGGTTGATGGATTGGATCTCTTTTATACACGTGTTGTATAAACTGCTTGTGGATTTTTAAAAGTTTTTGATAAATGTACCGTGGCAGTGGGTATGTTGAGTTGGGCTTATATTGCTCCTTGGTAGAAGTCCAAAAACGTGCGCAGAGTAGGTCCCTACGTGCCTTCGGGTTAATCCCTGTAAACGAGGTTGGGGGGTGCTTAGTGCCATCGGGTTGTGAACTTGTAAACTAAGTGGTTGGTGGGTGCTTAATGCCCTCAGGTTGTGAACCCGTAAACTAAGTCGGTTACCTCTGTGAATGGCGTTATTTACGTTGTCGTGACTCCGTATAGAACTTGTTATTACTTTGCAGACCATGAGTGGTCCTAGCGTAATGGGCAAGAGTCTATAGTTGTTACCTTTGTCTGTGTGGCAGAGTCTGTATATAAGATTATATTTTATCTCTTTCTCCTCGGTTGTGTGACCCGAGTGGAAAATACTGCGTTTTTACTGCTTTTCCTTAACTATGGCATGATATCTTTCAGGGTGATATGCATAATTTCAAGGATAGAAAACTGATAGTTTTTGAGAAAAAATCCTTTTAGCTCCTGTGATTGAGTTTATGTGCTTATGATTGCATAACCTTCTTTACAACTTTATGTAGTATGTTTTTGTTAGACTTCGGCTCACGGTGTGAAATTTTGTTGTAAAACCTTTTTCAGGTGAACGTGGTCTCGTGGGGTAACCTTGAGGTGCCTGGAGGTGACTGTTGATGAGATCCTATTATTTGGTCTTGTTAGGTAGTTTATACCCTTGCTGTATATGTTTCATGTTGGGTTATAACATGTTATAATGCATATGCTTTTCTTATGGCCATAGGCCAATGTATGCATGTTTATGCTTTCGAGAGAATCATGGGTTGGTTGTTATTTTTCGTAGTTTCATACTACATTTTTTGTTGGTTGGTGCAACGATTTACCAACGGGGTTTTCAAATGCTTTGAGCTTCATTTAAACTCTTGTGCTCGAGGGAGATTTTGGAACGGCCTAAGTTTCTTTTAAAAATAAAAGATATTCTTCATCTCAAAAGTATATTTCGCTTTAAAGGCTTAGCTTGTGGGACCATAACCGTAGTCTCTTGGCTACTCTTTCAAATTAAATAAACTCTCGGTAGTACGTTTTACAAAGGTTTTGACCTTGTCTTGGCTTTCTGGTTTTAAATTCTTTTTGTGTTCGGACGGTTTAGTGATGTTCGTAAGATCTTCACGTGACCCAAAATTTAGGACGTGACAATCTCGTTGAGTTAAAAACTCGACGCTTCGAGCCACATGCAAAACCAAACTTCACTGAAATGAAATCTCATCCGGTGAACGCGTAGATCACGATGCCATTAACAAGAATCAGCAGTTGGATCGTCAAAAACCGAGCCCCTTGCCCCCGAGAAGTTAGAGAGAAGGCAAAGAGAAAAATGGAGAAAACTTAGCTGAAAAGTTTTGAAAATATCTTTTGAAAATATCTAACGCCAAATATTTATAGGTCACGAAAATATTTTTTTTTATTCGCACCGTAACGCCCAACGGCCCCGGAAACTAACCCCGCATGCATGCCTGATCATGCATCAAAAAGTATATAAACATACTGCAACGAAAACACTAAACGCGCGTCAAAAAATGCAAAAAAAAAAACGAGTCAGGGTTTCACAACTCTACTCCCCTCAAAAGAATTTCGCCCCTGAAATTCAACACAAGGTCAAAAGAAAACAAACCGTCGATCGGAATCGACACAGGCATAAGAGATGGTCAGCCAAACCATTCCTAGGATATAGTCACACAAGGTTAGGCATCCTTAACAATGGCTAACTATCTCAAAGACACGGGATCTACAACTAACCCCAACCTCACATCCTCACCAACCACTGCCTCAACACAGCATACCACTCACGGAGTCCATTGCCAACTCCCAAACAGATGCAAGGAAGAAATTGGCCCATAACCTGCATACTCAAAAGTACCTTTGTGTACTGGAGAAACATCTATATTATCAGGCTCGATCGGTGCCCTGGATGAACTAGGAGTTGTAAGTGCATACGTTCGGCCTAATGTCGCTCTGGCCTATCCGCCGTGTCCCGGCACTGTCGGCTGTTGTACCGACTAGACTGAAGTACTCCCACCTGCAATCCAGGAAGTCTGTACTGCAGGAGGCTGGTGTCGATCCTGCACAAATGAACCCCCTGATGTGCCCACTGTACTGGGCGCACTCTCTCTAGGGACAGGTCCTGCGGATATGTCCAGTCTAACCACATCTATAGCAAATTGGCAGTTCCCTCCCCTGTGACTAATTCGGTACGAAGCTCTGGGACTGCCTCAACTGTGGATCCCAATACTACCTCGGCTGTGGACAATCTGGCACACGATACCTCGGTTGTTCACACCGATAACATCTAATCTCCCTCTGTTCTAGCCTCTCCGACGAGGCCACCGATGGTGCTGGTACTGAAAGCTACTGTGGTCCAGATGGGTGAAAGCAAGGACGCGAGGACCTCTGCCTCTTGCTGGAACGCCCACTTGTCTGTGCCTCTGCCCACCCAGCAGTGTCCTGGTCCCCCTCGAAACTCGAATCTCAGTCAAAGTATTCTCAACCCTTGCTACTGCGTCCATTAGCTCTGTGAACACACAAAGTCCCATTGTAGCCACATGCTAGTTGATCACCGGCCTCAAGCCCCACTCAAACCTCATCGAACGCAGCTCGTTTGTGCTCACCAACTCCGGTGTAAACCCGGACAAGCTCGAAAACCTGGCCTCATACTGTATAACATTAGGATCCTATCTCGGAGAGTCAAAAACTTGACGCCTCAATCTACATGCAAACACGAACTTCATCGAAACAAGATTCTTCCTAGATGAAAGTGGACCCCACAGCATGAATAACAAGAATCCACCAACTCATCATTGAAAACTAAGCCCGGGCCATCCAAAAATCTAGAGAGAAGGTGGAGGAAACGAAACTTAGCTTGGAAGAAAGATTTTCAAAATATCTACCCAAGGCTTGATATTTATAGTCTTAGCCCCGTACAAGGGATTCAGTCGACTAAATCCACCAATTCAGTCGACTGAATGGCTACTAGAAAAGCCAAAAATAGCCCACCACCTCAACTCAGTCGACTGAATTCCCAACCTCAGTCGACTGAACCCAACCAGTAAGCACTCAGTCGACTAGAAACACCCTCTCAATCGACTGAACTGCTACTGTCTAGCCAACAAACTGAAAAACTGTGTAACGGACCTTCTAAGCCCCAAACAAGCGTAAAACACGCAAGTAAAACACATACAACATACGGTTCTACGATAAAGAAGCATGACTCATACATCAGGGATATACACGTATCGAAAGGAACACGTTAAACACGTGTATATATATATATATATATATAAAACAAAATCGGGTCTCACAACTCTCCTCCTCTTAAGGAATTTTGCCCCCGAGATTCACTACAAGGTCACAAGGTAAACAACCCCAGGTATCTAGGTCGAACCCCAGACTCAAGCTCCCATGTCGCCTCTGCAACTCCATGATGACGCCATAGGATCTTAACATAAGCAATTGTCTTTCCTTGCAACACTTGCTCTTTCGTGTCTAGAATCTTCACTAGGCGCTCCTAATACGTAACATCCTCGTTAACTCGCAGCTTGGCCTAATCCAGAACATGTGAAGGGTCAGGCTCATACCTCCGAAGCATGAAAATGTGAAATACGTTATGCACCAACGCCAACTGAGGTGGAAAAGCTAAACGGTATGCTACCTCCCCAATCCTTTCTAGGATTTCAAATGGTCTAATAAAGCGCGGTGATAGCTTCCCGCTGCGACCAAATCGCATAAGGCCTCTACGTGGTGAGACCTTCAGAAACACGTGATCCCCCACTGTAAACTCTAAAGGTCTCCTCCTCCGATCAGCATAACTCCTCTGGCGACTCTGAGCTGTCACTGGGTATTGGCGAATCACGATAATCTTCTCGGTTGTCTCCCGTACCATGTCGTGTCCCAAAACTGTGGTCTCTCCCACATCTGTCCAACACACGGGTGATCTACACGGTCTACCATACAAAACTTCATACGGTGCCATCCCTATACTGGATTGATAACCGTTATTGTATGCAAACTCTGTCAATGACAGATGATCTTCCTAAAAATCCCAAAAATCAAGCACACAAGCCCTTAACTTGTCCTCCAAAATCTGTATAGTCCTCTCAGACTAACCATCAGTCTGGGGTGAAAAGCAATACTAAACATCAAGTTCGTCCCCAAAGCCTTCTGCAGACTCTGCCAAAAGTACGATGTGAAGCGCGGGTTTCGGTTAGAAACAATAGATACGGGCACTCCATGGAACCAAACTATCTCTCTGATGTATAATTTACTCAGTCTGTCCACCAGATCCTTCACATGGATAGGGAGAAAGTGTGCAGATTTCGTCAACCTATCAACCACCACTGAAATAGCGTCGTGCCCTTTAGGTGATCTAGGAAGTCCCGTCACGAAGTCCATCGTAATATTCTCCCACTTCCACTCCGATATCGGCAATGGCTGTAATAATCCTGCTGGCCTCTCATGATCCACCTTTATATGCTGACAAGTAAGGCAATGGGAAACAAACTGAAGCACATCCTTCTTCATTCCCGTCCACCAAAACTGATGGCGCAGATCGTGATACATTTTTGTGCCTCTAGGATGCACTGCAAGGCAAGAGTGTTGGCACTCATGCAGTATATTCGCACGGCATGCCTCTGGTACAAATAACCTCCCAACCAATCGCAAACTCAGATCTGAACTCACAATCCAACCCGCTGTATCCTCTCCACTAGCAACACGGTCCCGTATCATCTAAGCCTCCTGATCCGTCTGTTGGACCTCTAGTATACGTGTGATCAACGTCAGTCGTGAAACTACAGAAAATAAGGTGGCGCTTCCCTTAGTCTCTCGGAGACACTGATCAAACTCACTGATCTCTCCAAGCATATCCCACTCACATATAGCCACGGAAGCTAACGACCCATGAGATCTCCTACTAAGAGCATTAGCCACCACATTGGCCTTCCCCGGATGGTACTGCAAGTCAAAATCATAATCTTCTAACAATTCCATCCATCGTCGCTGGCGTAAGTTCAGGTCTTTCTACGAAAACAAGTATTTTAAACTCTTGTGATCGGAGAAAACCTCAAAATGCTCACCATAAAGGTAGTGACGCCATGTTTTCATGGAAAAGACCATGGCTGCCAACTCCAAATCATGTGTGGGATAGTTCTTCTCATGCGTCTTCAACTATCGCGAACCATAGACTACAACCTTACCTCCCTGCATCAAAACACAGCCCAGACCGTCATGTGATGCATCGCAGTGCACTGTATACCCCAAACCCCATTTTAGAATAATCAACACGGGTGAACTGGTCAATCTCTTCTTCAACTCCTGAAATGCCGACTCACAGGACTCACTCCAAACAAACACAACTCCCTTCCACGTAAGACATGTCATCGGTGCGGCAAGTCTAGCAAAATTCTTCATGAACCGCTGATAGTAGCCTGCCAAACCCAGAAAACTGTGGATCTTAAAGACATTCTTCGGTCGTTCCCAACCCATCACTACATCAATCTTCAAAGAATTCACAGCTACACCGTCTATCGACACCACGTGTCCAAGAAATCTCACTTCTGACATCTAAAACTCGTATTTCTCACACTTTTCATACAAGCGATGCTCTCTCAGAATCTGTAAAACGATACATAGGTGCTCCTCGTGCGCCTCCCTCGTGGATGAATAAATGAGAAAATCATCCACAAACACCACCAGAAAGCTGTCCAGATACTTATGAAAGATACAGTTCATCAAACCCATAAATGTTGCTGGGGCATTCGTTAGACCGAACGACATTACTAGAAACTCATAGTGACCATAACGAGTTCGAAAGGCAGTCTTCGCTATGTCCTCGTCCCTAATCCGCAGGTGGTGATACCCTGACCTCAAGTTAATCTTTGAGAAGCAACTCGACCCCTTCAATTGATCAAATAAGTCATCAATCCTTGGCATAAGATACTTGTTCTTCACTATCACCTAATTCAGCTCCCGGTAATCAATACATAAGTGCAAGGACCCGTCCTTTTTCTTAACAAAGAGAGCTGGAGCTCCCCATGACAACGTACTCGGACACACAAACCCTTTGTCAAGCAACTCCTGAAGCTGTACCTTGAGTTCTCTCAACTCAGCTGGTGCAAAATGGTAAGATGGCATAGAAATGGGAGCAGCTCCTGGGACCAGATCAATGGAGAACTCTATCTCACGACTAGGCGATAACTCAAATAGGTCGTCAGGGAAAACATCTAGGTAATCACGAACCATTGGGGGTAACTCACCTCGAACCCCAACCACCTCATCCAACATGAGAGCAGAGAAAAGGAAACCTAGATTTACCCGATCCCGAACCACACCAGGCATAGATACCAAACCCTCATCCCGATCACCCACAAAACAAAAGCAATCACCCGCCGGTGTACAAATCATAACCCTCTGTCGATCGCAATCGATAAAGGCACGATAGGTGGTCAGCCAGTCCATCCCTAGGATGACATCTAATATGGTCATGTCTAGAATGACAAAGTCAAACTCTAAACAATGGCAAGCGACCTCCAACACACAAGATCTACAAACACGACTCAACATCACACTCCCACTGACCGGGGTCTTTATGCTCAATGCACTACCCAACAAGTCTGTTTGTAACCCTAATGCAGATGCAAAAGTAGAGAAAATAAACGAATGTGATGCTCCCATGTCGATAAGGACACTGGGCCATGATCTATATAGTGGGAGAGTACCTCTGAGCATGGACGTGGTAGTTGCAGCGTTGGGCACGACCGGTGCTGTGGAGGAACTGGGATCAGTAAGGGCATATGCTCTGTCATGTGGTGCTTTGGCCTGCCCACCGTTGCCTTGAACTGTCGACTGTCTGCCAGACTGTACTGAGGCACCCCCCTCTACAAATCTAGATGGCTGGCATCCCGGGGCAGATGGCGTAACAAGTGCTCCCGCTATACTCCACATACTCCCTCCCCGGGGGCAGTTCTTACCAATATGCCCAAACTGGCCACACTCAAAACATATTATTGGCTCCCTCCCCTACGCCCGCGACTGTGCCTGAATAGGCGCTGGACTCCGACATTCTACCGCACGATGCCCTGCCCATTTGCATCTATGAAAAATAAGCTCTTTTTGATCCGACTTTCCCATTAAGGCCACGGGAGGCGTGGGTGCAGAAGACTGCGGCTGATACGACCCCCCTGGATAGGAATTCAGACCAGACATCCTTCGACGCTTGTTCTCTCTGCGCCCCTGATCTTGTGCACATCCCCTGTCCTCCTGACTCCTACTATCTCTATTTGTGCGCATCTTGTTCAAGGTGTTTTCCACTGTTATGGCTGTCTCTACTAACTCTATAAAGACCTGCATCCAGAATTCCACCACTCTATCTCTAATAGCAGGCCTCAAGCCTCTTTCAAATCGCTTTGCACGGAACTCATCAGTGGGCACAATCTCCTATGCAAATTGGGATCGACTAGTAAAATCGGCCTCATACTCGATTACTGTCATCGTTCCCTGAGTAAGAAAAAGGAAGTCCTCTCTTTAACGATCTCGCAAAGTTGGAGAAAAGTACTTCTCCAGAAATACCTTCGTGAACGCCTCCCAAGTGCCTCCCACTGTAGTCTTGGCAAACTTCCACCACATGTGGGCACTCCCTCTCAACTGGAAGGTAGCAAAAGAAACCCTCAGATCGTCTTACTCTATGTGAAGTGTGTCCAAAATCTCGGTAACCAACTCCAGCCATTTAGTGGCTACTGTGGGGTCAGGATCCCCAGAAAAGGTAGGAGGGTCCAGACGGCAGAACTCGCGCATTGCGACTGTCGCCCTCTGTTTAGGTACGTTCTCCCTTCCCCTAGCGGCCTCTGCCAGTTGTTGAATGGAGCCTACCATCTCACGCAATAGATCTACCCCGTCAACTGGTTCTTGGGGAGCATTAGCATCCCCAATATCTAGGACTGGAACATCGCTTCGGCCAGAACCACAGCCACGGCCTCGACCACGACCTCGTCGCCCCGCGTGGACATATTCTATACGAAAGCAACATAATAGGACAAGCTTCTATACCACATGTTATTGCTAACGTAAAAAAAAATATAACGCACATAAATATGCTAACACATAGCCACTTAAGATTATGTCATCACATTACACATACTGAAGAGAACCAACAAGAAAGACTCGTCCACTTAGATAATCTACTTAGATTCCTTGCTAGAAAATACGTCGGCCAAATGCCTTTCAACTTGTCTTCCAAGTTTGTTAATCCAAATGCCCAAAGGCAAGACTAATCGATCATAAGGTCCAACCTCCATACCCACATATACACAACCATCATGCTGAACAGGCTATCATGCTTATGTTATAAAAACACTTAAGCACATGCAATTAAGCACATGCACATCCTCACAAGGTGATGCACCATCTTTCCCATGGCTGTTAGGTATTCAAACATAGAGATCTGATACCAAGTTATCACGCCCCAAACTCTGGGGCCACGTGAAAAGCTACCACAACACTATTTTGCAAATATCTTTAGTTGGAAAACCCACAACACAAAAATATTTAACAGTTGGAATAAAAAGGAGTATCCAAGGTTCACTCTCATAACAGAAAATATACAGTTTCATGCATGCATAATTATATTGCCTCAAGGCGTACAAAACTCGCCTTCAGAAACAGGCATCATATGTAAAAGACTACATGTCCAACATAAAGGAAAACTCAATCCAGTCTTCCACCACCACAGGCACTTCTAGGTAAACTCCACATAATTATTTTCACCTAAAAAAGATTTACACAAAATTCCACATCGTGAGCCAAAACCCAATAGAAAAAGACTTTAAAGCCAAAAGCAGGATATGCAATTATAGTACAAGCTGACTCAACCACAAAAGTCGAAAAGGTTTTTCCGTCCTAAAAACCACAAGTTTTTCCATCAAACAAACACGAGCCTCAAACAGTTTTATTTCACAAACCCCACGTTTTCATCCTTAAAACCATGTATTGCTAACAGAGCAACTATCATGCCACAGTTAAGGAAAAACAGTAGGAAAATAATATTCTACACTTGAACCACACAGTCGAGGAAAATAAGATAAAATAAATCCTACGTACCGACTCTTCCACACACAAGGACAAAGGTACCAACTATAGACTCCTGCCCATTACCCTAGTCCTGAACCATTTAAGACTTGCTAGGTAATGACAAGTTCCATACGGAGTTATAACAACGTAACTGCTTAATTTACGGGCCCAAAACCTGAGGGTACAAAGCACCCACCCTTAATTTACGAAAATTAACCCGAAGGTACAAAGCACTTACTCTGTGCACGTTTCTAAACTTTCACCGAGGAGCAATAGAAGCCCAATTCAACACACCCACTGTCACGGTACATCTATAGAAATCATTTAAAAACTATTACGTAGCTCGACTACGAAAATATTTTCACAATTATACATCAACAGGTATAAAGATCCATCCATCAACATAGAGATCAAACCAAACATTTTATCGTTTCCATCAAAACATTTAAAAGCTGAGACTCAACCCCGAGGGTTGGCTCCAAACCTCCAAAACACATTTTTCTCACGATTTTCATAAATCCTCCGATTTCAACACCATCTTTTTGAAAACCATGAACATCCGCCAGTTCATATCATGTAATAAACCAACTAAAAAGCGAAAAACATGCTTTTATCCAAACAACATGGTTTAAACATGAAAAATACAACTTTTAAAGCAATTTCAACCAGTGAAAAGATCTATAATTACACGTAGTTCCCTTTAAAGACAACATAGTCAAGGATCCTACCTCGGAGAGTCAAAAACTCGACGCCTCGATCTACCTGCAAACACGAATTTTGTCGAAACGAGATTCTACTCGGATAAAAGCGGAGCCCGCAGGGTGGATAACAAGAATCCACCAACTAATCGTCGAAAACTAAGCCCGGACCACCCAAAAATCTAGAGAGAAGGTGGAGAAAACGGAACTTAGCTTGGAAGAAATATTTTCAAAATATCTTGCCAATGCTTAATATTTATAGTCTTAGCCCCGTACAGGGATTCAGTCGACTGAATCGACCAATTCAGTCAACTGAAAGGCTACTCGAAAAGCCAAAAATAGCCCACCACCTCAACTTAGTCGACTAAGTTCCCAACCTCAGTCGACTGAACCCAACTAGTAAGCACTCAGTTGACTGGAAACACTCCCTTAATCAATTGAACTGCTACTGTCCAGCCAACAAACTAAAAAATTGTGTAACGTTCTAAGCCCCAAACAAGCGTAAAACACGTAGGTAAAATACATACAACATACGATTCTACGATAAAGAAGCACGACTCATACATCAGGGATATACACGTATCGAAAGGAACACGTTAAACACGTATATATATGTATATATATATATCAAAATAAAATGGAATCGGGTCTTACAACTCTCTCCCTCTTAAGGAATTTCGCCCCCAAAACTCACTACAAGGTCACAAGATAAACTACTCCGGGTATCTAGCTCGAACTCCAGACTCAAGCTCCTCTGTCGCCTCTTCAACTCCATGATGACGCCATAGGACCTTGATATAAGCTATTGTCATTCCTCGCAACACTTGTTCTTTCGTGTCTAGAATCTTCACTAGATGCTTCTCATACGTAACATCCTCGTTAACCCGTAGCTCGGCCCAATCTAGAACAAGTGAAGGGTCAGGCTTGTACCTCCGAAGCATGGAAACGTGAAATACGTTGTGCACCGACTCCAACTGAGGTGGCAAAGCTAAACGGTATGCTACCTCCTCAATCCTTTTCAAGATTTCAAATGGTCCAAAAAAGCGCGGTGATAGCTTTCCGCTGTGACCAAACCGCATCAGGCCTCTACGTGGTGAGACCTTCAGAAACACGTGATCCCTCACTACAAACTCTAAAGGTCTCCTCCTCTGATCAGCATAACTCTTCTGGCAACTCTAAGCTGTTATTAGGCATTGGTGAATCACGACAATGATCTCGGTTGTCTCCCACACCAAGTCGGGTCCCAAAATTGCGGTCTCTTCCACATCTGTTCAACACGGGTGATCTACACGGTCTACCATACAAAGCTTCATACGGCGCCATCCCTATATTGGACTGATAACCGTTGTTGTATGCAAACTCTGCCAATGATAGATGATCTTCCCAAAAACCCCAGAAATCAAGTACATAAGTCCTCAATATGTCCTCTAAAATTTGTATAGTCCTCTCAGACTGACCATCAGTCTGGGGGTGAAAAGCAGTACTAAACATCAAGCTTGTCCCCAAAGCCTCTTGCAGACTCTGCCAAAAACGCGATGTGAAGCACGGGTCTCGGTCAGAAACAATAGATACGAGCACTCCATGCAGCCAGACTATCACTCTAACGTACAATCTACTAAGTCTGTCCACCGAATCCTTCACACGGATAGGGAGAAAGTGTGCAGATTTCGTCAACCTATCAACCACCACGCAAATAGCGTCGTGCCCTTTAGGTGATCTAGGAAGTCCTGTCACAAAGTTCATTGTAATATTCTCCCACTTTCACTCCAATATCGACAATGGCTGTAATAATCTTGCTCGTCTCTGATGATCCACCTTTATCTGCTGACAAGTAAGGCAATGGGAAACAAACTGAAGCACATCCTTCTTCATTTCCGTCCACCAAAACTGACAGCACAGATCGTGATACATTTTTGTGCCTCCAGGATGCACTGCAAGGCGAGAATGATGGCACTCATGCACTATATTCCCACAGCATGCCTTTGGTATAAACAACCTCCCAACCAATCGCAAACTCTGATATGAACTCACAACCCAGCCCGTTGTTTCCTCTCCACTAGTAACACAGTCTCGTATCATCTGAGCCTCCTGATCCGTCTATTGAACCTCTAGTATACGTGTGATCAACGCCGATCGTGAAACTACATAAAACAAGGTGGCGCCTCCCTCAGTTTTCTGGAGACACAGTTCAAACTCACCAATCTCTCCAAGCATATCCCACTCGCGTATAGCCACGGAAGCTGACGACCCATGAGATCTCCTACTGAGAGCGTCAGCCACCACATTGGCCTTCCTCAGATAGCACTGCAAGTCAAAATCATAATCTTCTAACAACTCTATCCATCGTCCTTGGCGTAAGTTCAGGTCTTTATGCGAAAACAAGTATTTTAAACTCTTGTGATCGAAGAAAACCTCAAAATGCTCACCATAAAGGTAGTGACGCCATGTTTTCAAGGCAAAGACCACGGCTACCAACTCCGAACCATGTGTGGGATAATTCTTCTCATGTATCTTCAACTATCGCAAATTACAGGCTACAACCTTACCTCCCTACATCAAAACACAGCCCAGACCGTCATGTGATGCATCGCAGTACATTGTATACCCCAAACCCCGTTCTGGAATAATCAACATAGGTGAACTGGTCAATCTCTTCTTTAACTCTTGGAATGCCGACTCTCTTGTTGTGCTTCTATGTGTTTGTTGTACTTATTATGTGTTAATATGTACTAAGGCTATGTCTAATGTATTTAAGTATAAGGTATATATATTTTATTTTGCTTGATTTGAATGTTGTCAAATTCAGAGTCTTTAAGAGATTTTGTTTGGGAGTCGAGCGAAGAGATTTCTATCCTAGAAGCATAAGTTCAACTTTACCTATGTGAACGTAGACTTGTCTTTAGTTGGTTATGCCGCTTCTATACTAACACTATAAAAATCTTGAACTTTGGTTTAGCGTGAAATAAACGAGTTCTTTTTTCTCATTTGGCCTTAGGATGGACCGCGCGTCTGACTCATCGAACTCTGAGCGTCTGACTCATTGAACTTTAGCCAAGTCAGCATTGACTCATGGGGAGTGTTTCATTTTGTTATAGCCAAGTAGTTCCTACCTATCCAAATTGACTTAACCACTACTTGAAGATGGTTGAAGCATAAGCCATGGAAAGTGGAGAAACGAAGCAATCTTTATGTTGGGGAAAGGGTAGACTTATTTTTTTTTACCCGTGGTAAACATAATTGTGATTGTATATTCATCGTGTACGAAAGTTAAGGTGCTCTTTTCTTGCTAATGAAGACGTTAAGGTTGTAGAGAGGAAATCCACGCATTCAAAATGGTAAGAGTTATTCTTACTTAAGGGGGGGTAGACGATATTATGCATTGAAGGCAATTTTGTTTTTTAACATCAAGAATCACTACCAAGCCGCCATGAATCCATTATATAATTCATTTTCCCCTTGATCATATCATCCTTATCCTATAATGTTTTAAATACCTATTGTGAATTTTTATACGTATGTACTAGTCGTTTCGTGTTTTCACATTGTGTGCCCAATATTGGAGGTATACGTTTAAAGTTCATCATTTCTTCTAAAGTTGTGTAGTCTTAGGAGATGATAATTCACAATTTGTGTTCTATTCCTCTTGATTCAATTGAATATTATTTTTGGATAACTTCTCACACTCGAATCTTCAATTGCTGAGTTATCACTAAAGGGTAACATAGTTCTTGTTTAATCATCCTCAACTCATTTTAATTCCACCCTTGAACTAGTTTTTCAATTGCTTAGAACCTGAAATCAAGAATCTAATTGAGATCGACTTGTTCGAATAGTATTCGAATACTTAAATCCTTATGAGATTCCTCTTTCTTGAATTATATAACCTCGTTAGTCATTTCGTTCTTGCCACTCCTATATTGATAAGATTCTATCATTGGGATCATTGTTCATTTATCTTTACGACCTTGATGGCTCATTCTGTTGTGGGAGTGATCTTGCAAATCATTTGTATACTCTTGAAACCCTTATTAGGGAAATTAGACTTGGATACTTATTTTGAACCATGTTTAACCGACGTGACCTCAGAACAAATATCTAGTTTGGGTACCTATTTCCTAATTTCTTTCATGAGATCTAATAATAATAAATTGATCCCAATCATGATAATCTATCGTTAAACCAGTTTGCTAGTTTTCATCTATATTTTGAGCCTTTGAGTAACACTGTTGTGATGATGTACTACTTCAGTTTGAGTTAACTGAACATCCCTTGATCGAAGCCAATTGACCTCTTGTGTTCTAAACTTAAAAATCATTTATGAATCTTGTCTTATACTTTAGAGGAGGATTTGTTCATTTTCTCATTGAGTGTTTTAATCTCAACCCTAAAATATTGTGTGGTCTGAAATATCTTTTGTGATTTTTTTTGAATGTTCTTGACTAGTCAGTTAACTTTACTGATGAGAATATCAGGCCTAGAACTTCTTCGAGTATAGAGCTAGTATAAAGATATCCTTCCTAAGGAATTTAAGTTTATTGTTGCATCAGGAGTTGAATGTCTCCATCGAGTTACAGCTTAGAACTTCTTCTAGAATCTACCATATTGCATCGCATTCCACATATTGTTCTTCATGAATCAAGCTTCAAGAATCGAAAATTACATGAATTATTATGAAAAGACACTAATAAGCATACCTTAAAGATTGTCATGTCACCTTGTGTTATCATCTAGGTGAAGAAAATGTTGTGGTCGACATACTCAACCAAAAGTCGAAGGAGCTTGTTGTTTGTCATAATCGCTACACCAACTTTGATCAACAAGATCGTGGAAGCACAAGATAATGACCCAAGGATCGATTTACAAAATTTCACATGTCTGCAGATGAAATCTCTACTAATTGAATGATATACACCAATAAAAGTCAAGATTCTCGAGACGTGTGTTCACATCAAACATTGAAGATTTACGGGACATAGTTCTCAAGGATTTCATCGGTCAAATTTTGCAATTCATCCTGAAGGAAGATTACAACCGTTGTCGATAACGAAATGGAATTAAAAGCACGTGACGATAGACTTTGTAATTAGATTGCCTAGATCGCCACAGAGACCCGACGCTATTTAGGTCTTGGTGGATCGCACATTTCTTACCGATGGGAGTAGCTGATATACTCGAATCCCTGAGCTAGCTCTCCATTCGAGAGAGCGTTCTCTTGCATTGAGTTCTTGTTTAAATTGTGTCCGATCGCGATCCACGCTTCACTTCTCAATTCTAAGGAAGCTTGTAGAAACCTCTAGGTACAAGATTATGTTTTAGCACTACCTTCTACCCTAGACAAACGGACAATTAGAACGTACCATTCAAACACTGGAGAATCTACTACAAGCCTGAGCTATTAACTTTAAAGCAAATTTGGAAAGACACGTACCACTAGTGGAGTTTGACTACAATAATAATTACCAGGCAAATATCAGCATGGCTCCATACGAGGAATTATGCAGCCTACCATGTTGTTTGCCTATCTGTTGGACTAAAGTTGGAGAAGCTAGATTATTAGGACCGAAAATCGTGCAAGAGACGACAAAGAAAGTGGAGCTTATACGCGAACGACTAGTAACCGCTCAGAGTAGACAGAAGAGCTACGTGAACAAAAGAACCAGACCCTTAGATTTTAAGGTCAGAGTTCACGTTTTCTTAAAGATTCTGCCATGAAGAGGGATCTTTCGCTTCGAGAAGGGAGGCAAGTTATCACCCTGTTTCATCGGACCATTTGAAATTCTACAAAAGATCAGAGAAGTCACCTATCGCTTAGTACTACCATGGTGTTCCAGAAAGAAGTCATGGGCTTTCCTTTCAGGAAAATGAAAGACGAGTCGTGTTTGGATATCTATTTTTAAAAAATAAGATTTTTCTTTTTAAAAAAAAATAAAAAATTCAAATATCCAAGTACATGAAAAATAGAATCGCCACTTAGTTTTTTTTAAAAAATCAAGAAAAATAAAAATATGTCATTGGTTTGCTTACCATTGACAAGGAAGGGATCACAAACTAAGGTACAAAATAGAAAAAGTGTTAGGCGATCCTTTCACCCAACTGTTAGATTGGCCTCTACTTAATCACATTCAGTTCTCGTTTTAAATTTTTTGAAAGTACCAAATACATAACAGAGGTTGAAGAGAGTCCGTAAAAAAAAACAAACAAGAAGATCAAAAGGCAAACCTACCTAACATGTTCTCAAAGGAAAAGAAAAACACCCAAGGGTCATGCTGGATTGTTTTCATATCTATCATGCTTCACTTATTGGCAAACAAAAGTAAAACAATGTTTAATAGATGATTTAGGCTACGGGATGAATAAAAATTATACAGCCGTAGCAATCAGAGTTCACAACCATTAGTAAACATAAACAAAGAATCACGACCGCATCTATTAAATATAGCAACTGTTAAAAATCAATAGTATAACATCATGGCTAAAATATCTCACGTGACAGGCACTCTACACAAAAACCTACATATATTTATAAATATCTATATAATAAAATAGTTTTTTTAAAAATAGTTTAGATGGCAAATCTATATTTGTCTATAAATACTCACGTTGTCGCTCTCACTCGCTTTTTTTGACGCAAATAAATTCATATATTTATCGAGTCTTTCTTACTTTTCCTTTGATTTATTTTTCATATATTCTATCTGGGCATAAAGTTAAAATTGGAAAGTAGTCATTCAAAAAAACAAGTTAAGTGCATAAGATGGAATAAAAAATAAGATATTAAAAAATAAAATATAAAAAATAATGTTACTATTAAAATAACCAATTGTAAAGGAATGAGAGAAATGTATAGTACATTCATAGCTTCGTTTTTTTGACGATAGCCTACTGTGAACATTCTTGTTTAGAATACAATATAGCGATTTACCAACAAATACCTATTATTTTTTATTTAAATAAAATATATATTATTAATGAAAGTGAGTATTGAAAATTCTTAAACTATTTTACATTTTTAATTTTATATGTTAAAAAGTGCCTTTAGACACGACCAGTAATAATTAACTACTAAATACATAAGCAACCTTCTAAGATAAACCAAACATGCAAATAGTTTTGAGAATACCTTTAATTCAATTCGGACTTCTTATTCTTTCAATGGCTCTTAACTTGATATCATTGATGGAGGTTAGGACCAATGGAGAAGATTTATGTGCAAATTGGAATTATAGCTTATAATTTATTATGTCTTTGTTAGGATGAGACCCATTTTATGCACTTGCAAATAACTTATTAACCAATAATGAATAGTGGAACCAAACATTTTAATTTTTATGTTTCACCACTACTTGAGGCACTTGGGTTATTTTTCTACTATTTTTTGTGGAATGTAATATTCCGTTTGATTGACCAAATTAATAATAATAAAGCTCACTATAACTTGTGAGTAGTTAGTAAAGGTGTTTGACAAAATAACTGTTAGTAACTTTTAGCTTTATGGTACTAATTTTAATTATAAGTTATAAATTTTTCTAAATACCAACTTTTGCTACAACTTATAATTACTTAAGGTCTACTTGGTTGTGTTTTCTAAAATTGTTATTTGAAAATTGTTTTGTAAAACTAAATTTAGAAAATAGATTTATAATATTTTGAAAAGAGAAATTGTATCTGGTGTATTATTTTTAAAAATTCTAGATAACAGTAACCAAAGTCCCAAATCAAGTAATGCCGCCAACGCTAAGATGTTGCCGTTGACGGAGTCGCCGCCGACGATGACTGAGTTGCCGATGGAATGAAGACGACCGAAGACGAACGAGATGCCAGAGATCGCCTGAGATCTGAGATCTGAACAGATCTGAGACGAAATACGATGACGGCTACCGCGAGAGGACAACAACGTCGGCAACCGCAAGAGGACAACAACAACGGCAAGACTAGACGACAATGCTTCGCGACAACAACGGTGTTTGATAACGAAGACGACGCTGGTGTGTGATAACGAAAACA
>JAULJZ010181309.1:0-22405 GCA_032270985.1 Heliamphora pulchella | reverse complement strand
TGTTTTAACTCAAATAAACCCTCGGTAGTACGTTTTCATCAATGGTTTTGACCTCATTTGGTCTTCTGGTCTTAAATTCCTTTTGTTTGGGCAGTTTGGTGGTTGTTCTACGGCTTTTGGCGTGATCCAGAGTTTGGGGCGTGACACTTCGTAGAGAACTTGCAATTACCTAACCGGTCCTATGATGTATATGGATTAGGTAGAGGTGCAAGAATCTGTAGTTGCTACCTCTGTCCTCTTGTGACGAAGTCGGTACATAGGATTCATTTTATCTTTCTCCTCGGCGGTGTGGCTTGAGTGGAGCATATCATTTTATCTTTCTCCTCAGCGGTGTGGCCTGAGTGGAGCATACTATTTTACCTTTTCTCCTCGGCGGTGTGGCCCGAGTGGACTATACCATTTATCGTTTTATTTTCCTCAGCTGTGTGTATTTCGAGTGAAAAATATCTTTTTCTCTTTCCTCAGTGTGTGATTCGGGTGAAAAATAATATTTTGGTTACTACTTTTCTTTAACTATGAAAACGTTATCTGCATTGTTGATATGCATGGTTTTATGGTAACCGTTTTGGAGGCTCGTGTTAGCCTGATGGAAAACTAGTGGTTTTGGGTTGGAAAAACCTTTTTGGCTCCTGCGGTTGAGCCTATATGCTTATGATTGCATAACCTGCTTTACAGGTTTATAGTTTTTTCCTATTGGGCTTTGGCTCACGGTGTGGATTTTGCTGTAAAACCTTTTTCAGGTAAGCGTGGTCCTGTAGGTTGACCTAGTTGTGCCCGGAGGTGGCTAATGACAAGACTTTTGTTTTGTCTTGATAGGTAGCTTATACCTGTTGTATATGTCTCATGTTTATTTGTAACATGTTGTAAATCGTATACTATTCTTATGGATGTATGCATATTTTAATACATTCGAGAGAACCTTGGGTTGGCTGTTGTTCTCTGTAGTTTCTTACTTCGTTTTTTGTTGTTGGGATCAACGGTTTACAAATGGGATTTTCAAATGATTTATACTTTATTTAAATTCTTGTGCTTCGAGGAAGATTTTTAGAATGACCTAAGCTTCTTTTAAAATGAAAAGATTTTGTTATTCAAAACTTTTATTTGTTTTTAAAGGCTTAACTTGTGGGGCTGTAATTGTAGTCTTTTGCTACTCTTTTATCTCAAATAAATCATCGATAGTACGTTTTTACAAAGGTTTTAGTCTTTTTGGTTTTCTGGTTTTAAATCCCTTCTGTTTGGGCGATTTTGGAGGTTGTTTAGTGGTTTTTCGCGTGACCCGGTGTTTAAGGCGTGATAGGAAGCTTCCAAAAGGTTCTATTGGCGGCCGCCACAATGGAGTTGGTGGTTCAAAGTGGTTTCATTAGTTTGAAGGTTTTGATCATTGGGTTCAAATATCGAGCTTGGATCATTTTTCGAGAATCGTACTGAATCACCTTTCCAATTGTTTTCATCATCAGATTCACCTAAGATTAAGCGGGGTCAAATTGGGGTGTCTACAGTTGCCCTTCTTTGATATAACTTGCATAGCAACGCGTGATACAAATTAAATTAAAGATCTAGAGACAACAACTCTTTGACCAAGCCGTCATCTTAGACCACAAACACACATGCATGCATATGATGTTGGTCGTACTCGAATTTCTATCGAGCTGCCTACGTACCCCTTTACTAGGGATCAGTCCAAAACGTAGTTCATGGGGCAAAATGCATGGATGCAAGATAAGGAACATGATGCAAACAGTGATATGATCCAAACACCGCCCTACAGATCTAGTCAAGATCTAATGGGAGCACAAACACACAAGTCAAAGATTGAGTCAAAATCTAAGAACTTGGTTGGGGATAAAATAATCAACCGGATCGGGTCAAGATCCTAGAAATTATCTTAACCGGGAAAGCAACAAGGAATTACTAGGTCAAATCAAGACCTAACAATTGGAACATAGCAAGGGATAAAAATAATTAAAAATCAAGTCACGGCTTAAAACTATTTTTACCGAGAAGGATAACCACGAATTAATAGGTCAAGTAAAGACCTAAAAACTCTAGACAAAACATGAGATAAAAATAATTAAAAGCCAATTCACGACGTAAAATTAAATTTATCTGAAGAAAATCACAAGTTAATAGGTCGAGTCAAGACCTAAAAACTCGGGACAAAACATGGGATAGAAATAATTAAAAGCCAATTCACGACTTAAAATTAAATTTATTAGGAGAAAGCACCACCAAAGACAAGGTAGAACAACACAGAATAAACTAAGATTTAAAATTATATTATTTTTGAAAAAAACACAATTAAAACACACAATATTAAACCTCCCGTATATTAATAAAAGATGCACACACAATATTTAAAAACTTACATTAATATTTTTTTTTCAAAATCAAACAAAGCAAACACACACACAAATATAAAATATCAAACAACCCCCCATCAAAACCCTAAAACGCAATGATGACTAACAAAGCATGACTTGACGTTTGACAAGGTGGCGACCGTCAGAACAAAACTCGTCTGACATGGCGGTCGCCGGATAAAAATCCCTTCAACATGGTGGTCGTCGTGTGTCTTTTCACTAACCTGGCAGCCGCCGGATACTAATATGGCGATCGCCATATCCAAGCGCGTACAAGGCCCCCAGGTCGTGTAGGGCAAAGCTCATTTCCTAATTCCTCACTCTCTCTCGGATTTTCTTTGCTTCTTCTTCATTCTTCAACTTTCGTGTTCTTTTCTCTTACTTTTGCGAGTACTCCCCTTGACACACGATGTTCACACTACTGTTTGTGATCCCTTTTCTATTCATGGCGGGTCCAGGCCAGGGAGAGGATGACTTGGGGGCACGACAAGGCCCCTCTGTTGTTGGGAGTTCTTCTATGGGGGCTATGGACACCTTCTCTCTTGAGGCAGAGCGTGCCTCTCGCCGAGCTACTGAGGAGGAGGCATGGGTAACTGCCGAGGCACAGGTTGCTGCAGATGCTGCTGCAGAGGCTGAGATGGCTGACTTCCTCGACCCACATGCCGGAGAGGGTCGTCCTGCACCCTTTGATCCGCACACTTACACTCCACTTCCTCATCGCTTGGTTCCAGGCGGGATGAGACAGTACGGTCCACCAGTCGACGCTATTGTTGCTGACATTCTTTTCAGGGTGCCCGACCAGCACATCTCTTGCCAGCGCCCATCGGTAGGTCCCCCATCCTTACTTGTTCAATACCAGAGCATGTTTTTATGATATATCTCAAATATAGATGCATGTCTAGGATCTCCCTGTGATATCTTGTGATGTGATATGATGATATGATGATATGATGATGATTAGATAATGATGATATAATCACAACAAACTTGGATATCAGACTAAAACACTTAGCCTATGTACCTATGCAATGGAGTAAAATAGTAGGGACACTAGGGTAAGGGTTTAGAAGCAAAGAAAATGCGGTTATTTTAGCAAAACTCACAAAAATAAAGAGCTTGATTTTTTATTTTTATTTTTTATTATTATTATTATTATTATTATTATTATTATTATTATTATAAAAAAACTAAGGGATTGGTTTTTCATTTTATTTTTGGGGCTAAACATAAAAATCTAAGAGATTGAATTTTTATTTTTATTTTTGGGGCATGAAGACTAAGGGGAGAGTGTTTTTTTATCAAAAATTTTAAAATTATAGGCAATTTTTGTCGAAAATCTTAAAAACTAAGGCAAATTTTTCAAAAAGGAATCACAAATCCTAGAAAATTAAGGGGTATTTTTCAAAAATTAAGAAAAAATTTTCAAATATCCTAGAAGATTTTTCAAAAACCTTAGAAAATAAGGAAATTTTTTTTTTAAAAAAAAATAGAAAATTAGGGAAATTTTTTTAAAAATCTTAGAAAATTAGGAAAAAGAAAATTAGGGCAAAATACAAATTCCAAAGGGAGAATTTTATTTTTCATTTTGGGAAAAACTAGGATAATGATCAACACAAAATGATGGAGATTTGCCTACCGCACCAGGGCTTAGGGTTCCTAATCTTCTACTAGGACGTGTAAAAACTAAAGGATCGTCACTCACATACGAACCTAGGGTTAAAAAGATTTGTCTGGTGCACCAGAGCTTAGGGTTCCTAGTCTTCTACTAGGACGTGCAAAAACTAAAGGACCGTCACTTACATACGAACCTAGGGTTAAAAGGGTTTTCCTGGCACACCAGGGCTTAAGGTTCCTAGTCTTCTACTAAGATGTGTAGGGTTTGCTTGGCGCACCAGGGTTTAGGGTGCCTAATCTTTTGGGCTTGAGAGATTTACCTGGCTCACCAGGGCTTAGGATGCCTATTCTTCTAGGGCTTGGGGTTCCTAGTCTTCTACTAGGACGTTCTGGGTTCGTCTGGCGCACCAAGACTAGGGCTTGGGGTTCTTAGTCTTCTACTATGACGTGCTGGGTTTGCTTGGTGCACCAGGGCTTAGGATGCCTAGTCTTCTAGGGCTTGGTGTTCCTAGTTTTTTACTAGGACGTGCAAGATTTTCCTAGTGCACTAGGGCTTAGGGTGCTTAGTCTTCTAGGGCTTAAAAGATTTGCCTGGCCACCAGGGCTTAGGGTGCCTAGTCTTCTAGAGCTTGGGGTTCCTAGTCTTCTACTAGAACGTACAAGATTTACCTGGTGCACCAGCTCTTAGGATGTTTAGTCTTCCAGGGCTTGAAAGAACCGAAGGGTCGTCACATAAACATGAACCTAGGGTTTTTATTGCTTTCATTTATTTTTTGCATGTCTCTTGTTTGTTTTGCTCTTATATATTGTCTACTTGCCTTCTTCTTTTCAGGCTGGTTACTATGTTAGAGGTTTCGGTGGTTCTACCTCAAGAGAGGTGTTGGAGTGGTATGATGCCCTCCCTGCTCCTAGCCGGACAATTATTGATGCCTCTGGCATTGCTCGTTTCATAACCCTTCTGGGTTGAACGAGTAATGACCGAATATGGTTGACTGCCTTGGCCGAGCAGTGGTAGGATACCACCAACACCTTCCAGTTCACTACATTTGAGGCCAGTTTGACGCCTCTCGACTTCGCTCTTATCACCGGCATTTGAGTTGGTGGTGCCCCTATTCCATTCGACCCCTCCATTGCTCGCTCTACTGACGCCCTAATTCATTTGCTTGGAGCTGTACCTGTGCAGCTGGATCAGGATCTAGTCAGATATACTTGGTTCTTCGATCGATTCCATCATTTCCAATGCATCGAGCCCCGCCACAATGAGTGGGTTGCCCGCAAACTTTTGCTCTACATGTTCGGTACCTCATTGTTTTCGAACAAGGAGAACACTGTTCATCTTCATTATTTGGGTGCTCTTGCTCGCCATGACTGAGTTTCCACATTTGACTGGGGAGGAGCCGCTCTCGCCACACTCTACAACTTCATGAGACTCTGACCTGGTTCTTTCAGGAGCTCAGCATAGGGGGATATTGCAGGGTCTGAGAGGTATGCTTTAGTTTCTACACATTTTCATTCATTTTTGTTCTCTATTATCCATTATCTGCCTGCTGACATCTTTTTCTTATAGCTTTAGACCTATGAGTTCCTTAGGCTTCATGTCCCAGCGAACTCCTCTGCTAACCCTTTAGTCATTCCCCATGCGGCTCGGTGGTCCCGAGGCCTAAAAGGGAAGAAGGCTGGGGAGAAGGACATCGACATATATCGGGTATCTTTGGACCGGTATCCCTTTTACTGTACTGTTCACTGCATTGTTCACTAGTCATCTCTGTTATTTGTTCTTCACACTGATTATTGTACCTTGCACACTGTATTGTATTCACTGCTCACTATTTATTATTCACTGCATTGATTACTGTTCTGTGTTATATTGTACTTTGAATTTCTACAGGTCCACTGGGATGTTTGGCACGGAGTGGAGGATCGGGCTGGCGCATATCTGATGCGCATTCGAGATATTATTTCTAGGCGGATCCTGCTGGAGGGTCCATTTGGTTGGGAGTACTACCTCGAAGAGAGGGTAGTTCACCAGTCACTTGGCCTCAACTACTTCTGAATCTCGGTGGTCCCTCCAGTCCACATGCGTCGATCTGATCTCCTGAGCCATGTGGACATGCTCTTAGGGATGGTGGGGACACAAGCCTCGGAGCTGCTAGTGGCCAAGGGAGATTACACAGCTTGGGCCCGGGCACATCTACTAGGACCACTTGGACCAGGCCCAGTTGGTGGTAGGAGGAGACGGGCACCGGAGGCTGCCGATGCTGGTGCTAGAGCCGCTGCTGCTGGCGGACCTAGAGTTGGGGCTGTCGAGATACCTTGGACCATATCATCCCTTATTACCAGGTATCCTTTCGATATTCCTTTCCCGATTCCTCCTGCTCTGAAGTTTCGACAGGTGTATGCTCAGGTTTGCTTCTTTTCGCTATTTTCTTTTATGTCTTTCCTCTATTTATACTGCTTAGTTCTTTATTCCTTTTGACAGGCAGATCAAACCTGACTGCACTGCCTTATGCTGGTGGTGAGTGGCATGCGGACCCTAATTCGTTAGCAGGACGCTACTTTGCATGCAGCCAGGGTTCCTTTCGTTCCCCTACCTGTGAGTATCTTTTTTCTTGATCTAGTCATTCTATTCTGTATTTTATTCTTATTTTTGCTTCTTTCTACAGGCACCAGTAGCTACCGCCGGCGTAGTACTATCACAAGCCCCTGTTCAGCCTCTTGCTTCTACACCAGTCTCATCTTCAGCACGAAGTCGTGGGTCCCGTGCCACCTATTCTAGTGCCCGCTCTCGAGGATCTGCCTCTTCTGCCTAGAGCCGCTCTAGAGTTATATCCTCTTCTTCAGATGGCGAAGATGACAGTGATGATTTTGAGAGACTCTTTGAGGATGACAGCTCGGAGGAGGCCGATCCTTTTTCCTGCCGGGTCCGCCCGAGGCGAGAGTGAGAGAGATTGAGGGAGACTTTCTCCCCCCTTTTAGATACATTTTTATACATTTTATTTTTCAGGCCTACGATCCCTAGCTTGATACATCCTGATACATTTATTCTTGTTTAAGGGCCGATGTGCCTCAGTTTCACTGGTAATTGGGCCTGGGTGCCCCAGTTTACATTATGATACATTCTGTCACTTTTTAAGGTATTTTTGGGACTTCATACCGTTTACTGCTTTATGTATACCTTGTTTGTATGGTTTATCTATTATTTACTGCTCAAACTATTCTGGATGCATGGTACAAGTTTCAAAACTTTACACATACCACAAAAGCTGCAAACATACACACCTTGCACCTTCTAACATGGCGATCGCCACAATCTAAGATGGAGGTCGCCAATCATCCAAGAGGCACATGGTGGTTGCTCGGTTAACAGAGTGATGTCACTATACTGTGTACTTTCATGTTAGTGGTCGCCCACTCTGAGGTGGCGGTCGCCACTTTGACTGTACTATTCTCTGAATTTTTTATTTTTTGCCCTTTCATGCCTTATAAATACATCTCTGGAGGCCCCATTTTTTGTTACTCTCACTCAGATGGCTTCTTTCCATGGTCCGCTTTCCACGTGGATTGAGGAATTCTCCCATATTGAACGCCTAAACTTTGCCTTGTTCAGTATCAATGCCTTGTTTTCCCTAATGACCATAAAGATTGATGGACCATTATTGAAGGCTACTGCTCAATTCTGGGACCCATAGACCCATGTCTTTCAGTTTGGCTTTGAAGAGATATGCCCCACTATGGAGGAGTTTGCTGCTATTTTGGACCTGACTCCGCAAAGTCCTGTTGTTGTCCCCACTTTCTTCCTTTCTTCTCGTCAACAGGTGATGCAACTCTGTGGCTTGTCTACGATGGAGGCTTCTCTCTTGACATCTGACGACTGCCTTGACGTTCTATGGATCATTGAGAGGTTTCGTCCTACACGTGACTTTAGCGATCTCGACTTTTAGCTACGACGTCGTTATGCCCTTTGTTTTTGCCTCCTTCCCCGGTATCTTCTCGTCCCCTCTGATGGGCGAGTCAGCTGCACGCTGGTTGACATTGCGGGTCAGATGTGGCTAGGAAAAGACTGTGTCGTTGATCTTAGCTGAGACACTGTTGGGTTTGCATGCTGTTTGCCGTGGTGAGACCACTACTTTTGCTGGCAGTCCTTTACTTCTTCAGGTAAACTCAAAGTTTTTTACACTGTCTGCTAAAACACACTACTCCTGATAGTTACCTACCCTCTGCCGTTTCACGAATCTTCAACTATCAATTCATCCACTCCCTAGTCCTCATAACTTCCATCAAATGGGTAGCGACAGATCATGAAGTGTGCCTTTCCTGGCCGGAGTCCCTTTATCAACGCCTCTGCGATATCACCTCCCACTTGCCTCTTTCACGAGTCTTTGACGATCAGTTCATCCACCCCCTGGGCTTTTGTCAGCGACCTCCTGTTGCGCCCTCAAAGGGGTCTGTTCCATCACAACTCAACCATGATTGGTGCATTCATGACCAAACCATACCCAAAATTCTTGTACGCTCATTTTTTTATCATATACTTTGATGTCCTCCAGGGTCGCCCTCTCAGCTCCCCGGCTGGTCCTTTTCTACACCTTCATCTAATTTAGGCTCGGGATCCAAGGGCTCATCATCATGTCCTCTGACTCCCGAGGTCATCCTTTCAACTTACTGACCAGCCTCTTCTACGCCTTCATCTAGTTCAGGCTTGGGGTCCAAGGGCTCATCATCATATCCTCTGTCCATCTCGTAATCCTTGTTGGCCATCTGAGATCTCCTTTCAATCTATTTTATTTCTTTGCAAAGCTTTTCTCTGACTACTTTCTGTTGCCCTTTTGCAGATCTGGCTGATGGAGAAGGTAAACCTCATACAGAAACCTCCTACGAATAGGTACAGTGCTGCAGCTCTCCATTATTGCCCCTACTATTAGATATGTAGCACCAAGGCTTTTTGACAGCAGTACCTTTCTTCCTTGATTGGCCCTAACATCACTTGGCAGTGTTCCTTGTGGCAGATCCCTACCATGACCCTAACAACCATGGATCACCCTGGTGTTCTGCTGATTGGCCTACGCTAGTCCACTTTCTACTATCCTCATCAAATCATGCGACAGTGCAGTCGCAGTGAGATCATCTTTCATAGTATCCGAGGTCGGTTATTTTCATCTGCACTACAGGCCCCGTTTCTAGCATTATATCAGGATGCCTGGCTGCTTCGTTCACGGATGGAGATGCAGGAGCTGTAGTGCCCCGAGTTTTCTAATGAGTACAGGACATGGCTGATGCAGGATAGGGAGAAGAAAGATAAAGAAGAGGGAAAGCAGGCAGCAAAAAGGGGGAATATTTGAGGCCTCTTGCTTTGTTTTAAAGTTTTCATAGCTTTCCTTTTTATTTTGTTTGTAGAGCTTTAAACTTGCGCGCCCTCCCTTTTATTTTCAAAACGTTGTACCTCCAATTAAAGTAATGTAAACTCCTGCTTTATATTTAAGAAGGTTCAAAATTATCCAAAGTTTTCCAGTTCAATTAAATGACTTTATTATCAAAATCTATAGATAAATTTGCATTGGTCTTATTCAAAGTCAAAGATGGTTAAAACAAAAAATGTGACCAGGCTTCTTACAAGAAGCTACCTACGTATCCCGAGAAAGTGAAATCAGGCCTTAACGTAGTTCGAGCTCGATTTGCTCTTGGGTATTGACGCTCTCCTTTTGTAATGCTCTAACTTTTGCCAAGGTCTCTCTTTCAGGTTTTTGGCCTTACGTGCTGCTCTAATTTTTGCCTGAGCCACCTTTTCGATTTTTAACTCAACGAGCTTTTATTTTATTTTTATTTTTACCACAAGAATAGAATTTTTTGAGCTGGTTAAGGTTTACTGGAGTGGAGAATACATTGCCATCAAAATCCATAATAATGACTGCATCACTGGTCATAATGGTCCTAATTAGAAACGGTCCAAACCAGTTCGGCTTGAACTTGCCCCTTGGGTTGAAGATAGGAGCCCTAATTTCTTTAAGAACCAAGTCCCTTTATCTGAGCTTACGGGTCTTGACCTTCTTATTGAATGCTTGAGCTATCCTCCTTTGGTATCCTTGTATATGAAATAGAGTCTGCAACCTTTTTTCATCAAACAAGAGTAACTCTTCCATTCGGTTCCTTTTTCATCCTCCATCTGGAATACTAGCCTTAGCCACTACTCTTAGTGAAGGGATTTCTACATCAAAGGGTAGGACAACTTCCATTCCGTACACTAAGGAGTATGGTGTAGTTCTTGTTGAAGCCCTGATTGATGTCCTGTATCCCCAAAGTGCAAATAGTAAATGTTTCGGGCAATTCTTATGCGAGTTGATCATCTTTTGTAGAATCTTCTTGACGTTCTTGTTTGCTGCCTCGACTACTTCATTGGTTTGTGGTCAATATGGTGATGATTTGTGGGCTACTATTCGGTATTTTTCGAAGAGATCCAAGACCTCACCCTAGAAGTGTGATCTGTTGTTCGAAATAATTTCATAAGGGACATCGTACCTGCAAATGATGTTCTTCTTGATAAATTTGGTAACATATGAAGCTTTTAATACCGAGTAAAAGGCTGCTTCCACCCACTTGGTAAAGTAGTCAATGGCCACTCAAATGAACTTGTGCCCATTTGACTCCTTTGGTGTTACCCTGTCGATTACGTCAATACCCCATACTGAGAACGGCCATGGCGACGTCAGGTTATACAGTTGAGATGGGGGAATGTTCGTAAGGTTTGCATGAATCTGACACTTATGACATCTCCGCACAAACTATATATAGTCTGTCTCTATTGTCATCTAAAAATGTCCTTGTCGTAGGATCTTCTTGGCTAATATGCTTCCACTCATATGTGGCCCACAGACTCCCGCATGGATCTCTTTCATCAATTCTTGGCCTTCTTTAGTACTGACACCCTGCTTATTGACTTCAGAATGTCCTCGTTTGTATAATTTTCTCCCATAAATGACAAACTGTGTAGATAATCGTCGTATTGCCCTCTTGTCCTTCTTGCTGGAAAACTTGGAAAACTTGGGATAGTTTTCTCCAATCAATCCACGAAGTTCTGGATGTTAAAATACCATAGAAGTTCGTCAGTGCTTTCCCTGATTGCGATCGTCGTCTCATATGTCGGCTTTCTCTTATGTTCAATTATTAATGGCCTCATTCTAACCCCAAGTGGTTTGTCAATCATGAATGCTAGGGTAGCCAATGCATTGGCGAACTTGTTTTGCAGTCTTAGCACATGGGTGAAGATCATTGATTTAAAACATGGTATCAGCTTCTCTAGCTCTTGATGATAGAGAATTAGGGTTAAGTCTCTGACTTTTCATTCTCCTCTTACGTGTGAAACTACCAATGTCGAGTCTCTAATGACTTCCAGCTTCCTTGCCCCTAGTTCCAAGGCTGCCTCCAATCCGGTTAAGCACGCTTCATACGCGGCTTGATTGTTAGTGACTTCGAAATTGAGTTTTAGAGACAAAGGGACGTGTAATTTGTTAGGAGTGACAAGAAGGACTCCTATTCCATAACCATACTAGTTGGATGCACCATCAAAGTATAGAGTCCACTTGTCATCCCCGGCTTTCATCAGCTGTTCGTCAGGAAACTGTAATTTTGTGTCTTTACCTCCCTTAACTGGTTGGTCGGTCAGGAATTCTGCAACTGCTCTACCCTTGACTTTCGAGTGACATACTTAAGATCAAATTCTGATAGTAACAACAGCCAGCGGGCCAGTCTTCCTGTTAATGTCGGCTTCTCAAATAGGTATTTTAACGACTCCATTCGGGAGATGATATTTATTGTGAAAGATAGC
The DNA here is from genome assembly GCA_032270985.1 of Heliamphora pulchella. Lineage (NCBI taxonomy): Eukaryota > Viridiplantae > Streptophyta > Magnoliopsida > Ericales > Sarraceniaceae > Heliamphora > Heliamphora pulchella. Next base: position 10,612 of record JAULJZ010181309.1, on the reverse strand, counting down.
ATGTAATGCCTCAATTTTTGGAAAGTCCAAACCAAAGCCCATCATTTCTTTTCTAGTGGTGTGTATCGTATTTCTGATCTCGTCATCTTCTTACTTAAGTATTAGACCGCCTTTTCAATTCTAGTTTCTCCTTCCTGTGCCAGCATGCATCCCATAGCTGAAGCAGTCACTGACAAATAGAGGATCAATGGCTTATCAGGTTCTAGAGGAGCTAGAACAGGTGGATTTTGTAGTTACTATCGCACGGCTTCGAAGGCATCTTGGCATTTTTGATCCCATCCAAATTTGACTCCTTTTTTTAGAAGGCAGAACAGCAGCTCACAGGTAGTTATCAGTTTTGCAATGAATCGGCTGATGAACTGTATCTTACCCAAGAAGCCCCTAACTTCTCGCTCGGTCCTTGGAGGGGGCATTTTGAAGATTGCTTTAATCTTTGAGGGGTCCACTTCGATACTCCGTTCAGTGATCATAAACCCAAGCATTTTTTCGGCGGTAACTTCGAAGGCACACTTTTGTAGGTTGAGCCGCATCTTATATTTTTGAATCCTTTCAAAGAACTTTCGTAGCGCTACGATGTGGCCATCCCGATCCTTGGACTTAACTATCATATCATCCACATACACCTCAACCTCCTTATGTATCATGTTATGCAATAATGTGGTGGCAACCCTCTGATAGGTTGCCCCTACATTCTTCAAACCAAATAACATCACACGATAATAATAAGTGCCCCAAGGTGTGGTAAATATCGTCTTTTCTCTGTCCTCGAGATCCATCAGAATCTTATTATACCTAGAGAAACCATCTATGAATGAAAATAAGGCATGCCCCGCTATACTATCTACCAAAACATCAATATACGGTAATGGAAATCGTCTTTCGAACTAGCCTTGTTGAGATCTCGAAAATCTACTCAGACTTGGATGCGACCGTCCTTCTTTAAAACTGGCATAATATTGGCTACCCACTTCGAATACTCAATTACTATCAGGAATCCAGCGTTGATCTATTTAGCAACTTCTTTCTTGATCTTCAGAGCCTATTCTGGCCAGATCCGTCTCAATTTTTGTTTAACTGGTTTAGCATCAGGGTACAAGGGGATGTAGTGTTGGACAATGTCGGGATCAATTATAAGCATCTCCTCGTAAGACCATGCAAATACATCATTAAATTCTTTTAATAAAGTTATTAATTGTTCACATTCAACTAAGGATAAAGAAGAACCAATTTATATATTTTGTGGGATAGTTTCATTACCCAGATTTATTGACAAAGTTTCTTTAATTATTTGTTGGGCACGCGTTTCTTCTTCTCTTTTTATTAGAAGTTTTATTTATTCGGGGATATCCCCATCGAACTTAAAATTATCGAAAAGCGTATGAAATAAATCAAACAAAGTAGAGTAATCAGAAATCTCGTTTATTTCATTGAAGAAAGAGGAGATTACAAGCTCAATGGCAAAAGTAGGAGGAGGTGCACAGACAGACGTGCCCTCACCCACAGACTCTAACTCAGACTCAGACTCAGACTTAGGATAGACAACCTGCACATCACAAGACTCTAAGGTCTAGTTCTTCACTTTCTTTATAGCCGCATTGATAATGAGCTTGGTGCAGTCGGTTGGTGCACTAAAGCCCATCATGTAGTAGTCTTGGTCAGTTACGTGCAACTGGGCCATCTTTTCATTGAACAACACTCCCATGTCGTTGCCATCGAACTTGTCTGCCCAATCTTCCTCTTGGATCTTCTTTCTTTCTTCTTTCCCTTTCACTATTTCATCTTCTTTTGTATCGGATAATTGATGGCCGAAGAAGTTTTCCACCCCTGGTAGCTTCTGGTTAGTCTCTTCATCAATCTATGGCTCCGAAAAGCCGTAGTACGAAAAATCTTCTCCTTCTTTGATAAAGTACCTGTTGAGTGTCCCTAAATAGTTAGCCTTTTGTCCCCCTTTAGGCCCTTTCAAATTTTTTTCTGTCAGCTTGTACCCAAGACCGAAACAGCGCAAAGCTGGCAATACCTGGATAGGTTTTGGAATACCCTGCTATTTGAGACCCAACCCCATTCTTGGGAAGTAAGACATTTGTCTCATCATTGTAACCGCTCGCGGATTGATGTAATTGTCCTCTTCCTTCAACAACATCTGCACCGCCTGAGCTTCATCAAATTGGAATCCACTTAACGACACATCCCCTTCGCCACGCTGAACCTCCAAGAGAGTTGAGCCCTCTCCTCTTGGAGGTTGAATACTATCTTCTCCTTAGATGGTCAACACTGCACCATTCTTTATCAATTTTAGCTTTTGGGGGAGAGTGGATGGCAATACCTGGATGTTTGGGTTGTGCAAGTATGGTCTGCCTAACAACAGATCGAAGGAAGCTGCCACATCCAGCACATGAAATTCAACTGATGTTTCCAAAGGCCCCACTAATACTACAAATGATACCAGTCCCATCACATCCCTCATCGTGTTATCGTAGGCTCAAACTCCTTGATTACAGGACATGAACTGTTTCGACGTCATCCCTAGGCAAATAGTAATTCTGAGTGGGCATACATTCAAGGTTGAACCATTGTTAATGAGCGTTATCAGAACCCACTTTTATAGACACTTAACTGTAATGTGCAGAGGCTTATTGTGATTCTTCCCTTCTAATGGTAAATCTTTCTCAGAAAAAGAGATCACTTTAGGCTCAGCAACTGGCAGTATTAACTCAATCAACTATTTAGGGGTAGCGTCTATTGATACATTGGCTTTATTCAGAACTTTCAACACCGCTTGCTAGTGTCTGGGCAAAGCCATTAGCAGACCCCAGATGTTAATGTTGGCCTATGTCTTCTTTAGCTGCTTCAGTATAGTGTCGTCCTCTTCTTCATGTTCCTTCTTTTTTTCTTTCCCACTTGTTTGCCCTTTTTCTAACTGAGTCGGCTTGAAATGCCGCCCACTCCTAGTTAAATGTTCCACGCCTTCCTTAGGATCCCACAATCCCGGCATCACACTTTCAGTCTGCCTTACCTCGTCCATACACAGAGGGCTTTCAAATGCCCACAAATCATTTAAGTCAGTGCCTGTCGTTCTTTCTTTTATCTCCTCTTCATCCTCAATGGCCCATGTGTTATCGACCTCTTCCCATATGCCCTCTTCAATAAAACCTATCTACTGTTCCCGAGCGGCCCAAAAGTCGATCCATTCAGCCCCATATGATTTTAGCATAACCCTCACTAACCAATAGGATTGCATATCATCAACATATAGCTCCTCCTCAAAAAGTTGAGGAAGGGTAATGCTATCGAGCACATGGCCAAATTCGTATGGCCGCACCGGATAGTCCAACGGCTAGTTATTTTTCTCATTATGCTCCTCTTCTTCTTATTGGTTGGTCAGGATTGCCATCTGATACCCTTTCCAACCATCATCATTCCATTCTTCCATTATATTCTAATTATTCCCAGCCATAATTAGCGAACATGCTGTCTGATCCTTAGTAACTGAAACATGCTGGCGTGGTAGATGCGCTAAACAGATGTATTGGCTCAAATCTTCTGAATGTCCGAGAGACATGCAGTTTATCCCAGCTTACTTGGCATGGTTTGGCAAAGGGTTGGTCGTGATATTTGGTTTTAGAGTAGCAGATGGTGGAGGGATTACTTTGTTATCGATGAGATCCAGGATCTCATGACGCAATCTCATGCACTTATTAGTTAAATGCCCATGACCCTGGTGGTAGGCGCAGTATTGAGAAGCATTATATCGCAGCGGCAGAGGATCAGGTACAGGCATGGGGTCCAACAGCTTGATAAACCCTTTCTCGACAAGTCAATTTAGGACTGTGGATAATGAAATGTTGAGAGAAGTGAAGACTCTCCTTGGCCTGTGTTGCAGCTACTGACTGTTGTTTGATTGTTGGGTATTGTTTGATTATTGGGCGGAGGATGAAGGGTTCAAAAGGTTAACCTTGTTTCAGCGAGAAACGAGGTTGGCAGAAGCAGACTAATTTTGGTTGTTAGAAAGGAAGGTTCTTCTTGGTTTCTGACTGGGCTCGGCTTTCTCAATGTTTCTAGACTGAATGGCATCCTCAATTTGCACCCCAGCATCAAAACAGCTGCTCAAAGGTAGAGAGCAGTTATGTGATAATGTAACGCTTCAGAGGGGATTGCAGATTTTTCACCACAATTCTCACTTGTTCTTTCTTAGTAGGCTGGTTCATCATCTTGGTTACTTTCCCTCTTCACCGGGTTAGAAAATTCACAAATGATTCCCAGTTCTCTTGACGGGTTGTTTCTAGCTCTCGGGTGGTCATACCTAACTGAACATTGTAACTGTATTTACTGTGAAAGCATTAGCTATATCTTTCTAAGTTCTAGTCTTAGCCACCTCCAGGGAGAGAAACCACCTTTGTGTTACCCCAAAAAGTGATCGGTAGAACAATTAGGCCTTGAGCTGATCGATAATCTCTATGGGGGAGAAAGTGCCAACATACATCCTTAGATGGATCCGAGGATCTCTAGTGCCATCAAATTTTTCCATTTCTGGCATCTTTAATTTTTCAGACAGTTTGGCATCTGGAAATAAACACAAATTGCCTACATCCAGCATGTATTCATCCACTCCATTTGCCTTTCTCAGGACCTTCTCCATACAGTCAATTTTCTCTGTCAGTGCGGACTCCCTAAACTAGGCCGTAATTCCTTCCTCCACCACCATCGGGCTGGGAACCCAAGGTGGCACAGTAACTTGTGGTGCATCCTGTCCCTGGTTATCATCCTAAAAGTCTTCACTATTCTCATTTGTGTCATTCGACTGTCCATTCATGACAGGTAGACGGGCCTGAATCGTCTAAGTACATTTGAGTATTTACTTGTGTCATAAACTCGTCTAAGTTCCTACTACCGGTCGTTCTACGCGTATTCATCATGGTTGTAGATATATGTCAAAGCAATACAATTAATCTTAGTATTGGATCTAAAATGAAAGAATCACATTCTTATGTAATGTAACATTTTGGATTCTGTGGCGCCGAGATCTTGGGGTTTTAAAATGGTCAAAAATAAAAAATTCAAAAGATGTTTAAAAAATATTTTAATACCTTGAAAGCCAAATTCTGAATACCCTTTTTTGTTAAAAATAGAGTTGCCACTTGGTTTTGGAGAAAAATTAAGAAAAATAAAAATGACTACTGATCTTTAAAATATTAACCAGAGAGAAAGGATTCGGAGGCTACAGTATGAATCGGGGAAGGTGTTAGGCACCCCGTTCGTCCAACCGTAAGGTTGGCTTCTACTTATTATCATTAGTTCTTTAATCAGATTTCTCACATGCATGCAAATAACAAAAATTGAGGTAAAGAAGGAACATTCAAAATCAATTATAGGAAATACATAACATATGTATATAGAACGCCAAAATAAGGCAAATAAGAAAAGAAAATTCTAAGTTCTATAGCATATAATTTCTAATCTAAACGATACATGGAACACACCCACATGCAATGATTTAAAAAGAACAAAAATATGCAAGGATCATTAAGTTCAAATTATGCTAAAAATAAACATAAATTTTGCTAACAATATCTAAAAAAAGAAATCTAAGCTATTCTAAACATGATTTTAATGTATATTCTAAAATTAACATACTAAACATACATATTATCAAATTATCTAAAAGCATAACTAAAATAAAAAGTATGTGAAAATCCTATATAAAAATAAAGTTTACCAAATAATGAAAGTAATAAAAAATATTTTATGTATTAATATGATAAGAGATTATTTGAAAATTTAATTTGAAAGAAAAACAAATAAAGAGGAAGCTTACAAAAAAAAATTAAACCAAAAGAATAAAGTTGTAAAAGGGCTCATTTAAACCAAAAGAATAAAGTTGTAAAAGGGCTCATTTATATTTTAAAAAAAATTTTAAAAAATAAAATGAACATGAGGGTTTTAATTATTATTAAAAGAGAAAATTATACTATCTTTTAAAAGATGAAAATAAGAAAAAGAAGAAGAATATTAACTAGCATAAAAGGGCTTTTTGTGATTTTTGAATTTAACAAAATGAAAGAAAAGAAAAATAAAAGAAAGACTATCAAAAACAAAATAAAGCTAACATTATAAGAAAAATAAGATGGAACATTGCGTGGAAAATAAAACTCATAATAAAAGAAAAGAAATGACAAAGAAAAATAGAACATTACAAGGAGAATAAAGCAAATAATAATAAAATAAATAAAATGCTATTAAAGAAAATTACACTAATATTAAAAGAAAAAAAAAAGAAAGATAAATGTTAGAAAAGGAACATTAAACTAATGTTAAAAGAAAATGAAAATAAAATGTACTATTAAAGGAAATTAAACTAACACTAAGAAAAGAGAAGAAAAATAAAATATTAGCATTAAATGTAAAGATTAAACTAATATTAAAATAAAAATGAGAGAAATGAAATATTAGTATTAAATAGGTGTAATATTGATAATTACAACGATATGTATGTAAGTGCTTGGATTATAACAATAACGACATTGTTAGTCGTATTGTTAAATTATGTTAGCACTATTTAATATATTTAACAAATTTAATACAAGTAAGCAAATAAACTAAAAAGTGAAGGATGACTAATTTACCAAATTAAACACATTAAAAATTATTACAACTATATAAACAATGTAAAGGATGAAACAATCAAATTAACCTGGTCACTCCAAAGTGATAGGAAATGGAGTTAGAAAGACCGGAGATCCAAGCAAAGTACCTAGATCGCTAAGGAATCCTCGAGTCAGGGGATGGTAATGGGCAATTCGATCCTCGGGCGATGATCCAAGTTAGGCTATCAAAACTTCGGTATTAGAGATTCGGCTCTCGGTACTTCGATAGGGTTTCGGCGTCGGGGCTCGGAATTGCTCGGCGACTCGGCAGAACTTCTCTCTCTAAAATTCTATCCTAAAGATGTACCATGGGGTATGGTATTTATAGAATTCTTCAACCAATAAGATGCTGACACGTTCTGGGATGCGTCAGGATCTTTGGAGTTAGCGGTCGCCGGGTATGAACATGGCGGTCGCCATATCAAAAGAAACTTTCAAGAGGTTCTATTGGTAGTCGCCATAATGGAGTTGGTGATCACCACAAAAAGGTGAAATCTTCCAAAAGGTTCTATGGTGGTCGCCACAATGGAGTTGGCAGTCACCCCAAAAAGTGAGTTTCCAAAAAGTTCTATTGGCGGTCGCCACAATGGAGTTAGCGGTTCAAATTGGTTTCATTGGTTTGAAGGTTTTGATCATTGGGTTCAAATATCGAGCTTGGGTCATTTTTCGAGGATCGTATTAAATCACATTTCCAATTGTTTTCATCATCAGATTCACCTAAATTAGGCGGGGTCAAATTGGGATGTCTACAGATTCTACTATCCAAAGGAATATCTTACAATGAGACAGTTAAGTACAAGCATCATATAGATATACAAGATCACGTCGTTTCCCCTTTTTTTTCAATATTCCTCGTATTTTTTCGTGGTAAAGTCTCAACTAGACCCATCTCCTCTAATATTTTTAACATTGTAGAATACATATAGCATATATACATATAATATACACAAAACAAAATATACATCTTAAGGATCATTACTCAACTCGATAAATTTTTTCAAACTTCCCATTAGAAGAAACGATGATTAGGCGTTCTTCTAATTGGAATTTCAAGGATAATTGTTCGGTTGCTATACATAAAAGATACTTAAGTTGGGTGCAACTATTGCCTACCTAATCTTATTGCTCTGGGTTTTAAGAAAATTAAAAAATTATAGCTCTCATACCATCTCTGTCACGACCCATTTTCTAACATTGTGTCCATGACCGGCCAGTGGGTCAAAACCCACCTAAGGCATGTTTGTTATCTTTAGTTTAGCGATTTTCATTTAGAAAAGACTTTGTAAAAGCATAAGATCATATAAATATATCTCAGAGCTAAAATTAGTGTCATGAAGTGCAATATATAAACGAAAAAGTAATTACAGAATACTACAACATTCACATTTCAAGTTTTACAATCTCCAAAAACAAACAAGCCAAAACGTCGTTTCCTTCCTTTTGAGCTTTCCTTCATCTAAAATACTATAGCAACAACTCCATAAGCATAAAGCTCGTATGAGTACTTATATATTAAATTGCAAGTTTTACCATGGATTCAAGCAATTCAAAATAATTTGTTCAAGATCCAGTTTTCAGGTATCAAAGCCATTTTCAGTTTTAAGGTGTTAACTGTAACCATAAGCAGTTTTAAGGCGTCAACTATAACCGTAATTAGTTTTATGGTGCCAACTATAACCGTAATAAGTTTTAAGGCATCAACGGCGATCATATTCAGTTTTAAGGTGTTAACTGTAATCATGATCAGTTTTAAGGCGTCAACTGTAACCATCAGAATCATTTTCGATTTTAAGGCGCCAACTGTACCCATCATAAAGTTGATATCTCAACAACATAAACATATATTTGTATATGCATATAAAATAATATCCATAGTAAAGTAAAAACTACTATTTTGACAATCATCAGTATAAGCATAAACTAGTGTTTTTACAATTCATCAGTATAAGCAAAACTATTACTTTCGCAAATCATCAGCATTTTTGAAAGAATAGAAATTTTAATGATATGCCAAGTAATTTATTATCTCAAACTCACTGATTTTAGCCGACATTCCGTCAATCACATCTTTGTCAAATTTTTTTGACAAATCTAATAAAAAACACATAACAAATTGGTAAATCAACGTAATGTAAATCATATTTATAAAATTACTTAGATGAATAAATAAATAAAAGAGCATTTTATAAGAAGTTGGGCATGTTATTATTATTTTAAAAATCAAAATATTATTTGTTATTTTATGATAATTACTTTTATTATTATTAGGTATATGTACATATATAAAATATCTAGCTACTAAATTTTCTCTATTATTTTAAATTTTCAATTTTTGTTTGTATAAAAATATTATTTTTTATTTTATGTCATTTAAAATCTTTATGTTTAAAATTATTAAGCTTCTAACTTAAAATATTAATTTTTTTTATAGAACTCATTTAACACTAATTAAAATTCATAATACAAGATCTTGTCAAAACTTCATGTATGCAAAAATACTAATTTAGTAAAATTCTCATAGTTTGTTAAATTATTCTATTTTCTTATTTCTAAGCTTTGGCTTTATTTTATTATATAAGAACTTTAATTATTATTTTTATTTTATGGTATTTAAATTTTTATAAAAATATTTTATCAAAATTTTAGTTTTTATACTAAGAGAAAATTAAAAATTAAAACCATGTAAAACTACTAGTTTTAGTAAAACTTCGTGATTTTGTTAATTTACTCTTTTCTTGAATTTTCAAACTGGAGAATTTTTGAGTTCGTGGTTCTGAGGTGACCGGTGGTGGTTCATGGTGGCACGGCAGAGGGGTTAGGTGAGTGAGGAGATGGCGATTAGTGTTGACAGTGGGCGGTTGAGGAGAGAGAGAAAGAGAGAGAGAGGATCATATACCGGTGGTGGTGGCGGGTGGAAGATTGGCGACGGTGGAGGTGTGGTGGCACGGTGGGATTGGCTTGCGGTATGGGATGCGTGCTGCGTAACTCTTCTTCTCAGCTTGTCTTCTTCTCAGAATGAAGTGTTGTGCAATTTGGAGGCCAAGGCTAGATTTATATATGGGATAATTTCTTCAACACTAACTTATTGTAATTAAATATGGTAATAATAGCATAATTATTTTTATAATGGACTTATAATTAAATAGGGTAATAATAGTATAATTATTTTTATAACGAACAACCATGAATTATAGTAATTAACTATATTATTAATAGTGTAATTAGTTTTTTAATGAAAATATTATTTATTTTATAATTAAATAGGTTAATAAATGTATAATTATTTTTGTAACAGACAAAACATAAATAGGCTACTTACTACGGCCTATTTAATTCTGTATCGTATTCTTATTTAACCCTCTAATTAAACTTCTATTTAAATCTCTTATTTAAACTACTAATTAAATATCTATTTAATTTTGTAATAGATTCTTATTTAAAACTCTAATTAAATATTTTCTCTCGCTCTCTCTCTTTTTTTTGTCGGATATCACATCATCATAGCTGCCTTGGATCTCCACCATTTAAGAAACTTTGAAAAGGTTTCCTTAGTGTCTTGGCATGTGGTTTCAAGTTCGCTAGTAGTGACATCAAACTACAGATTATAAGAGTATTAGGGCACAAAAGTGTTAGCAATGTCTTCCTAGATTCGTCTTGGTTGTGTCTAGTGTTAGGAACCATATGAGGGTTGTCCCTATTAAAGTTCTCTAAAAGAACGACGCTAGGAGTTCATTGTCGATGTCCATAGAACTCGAGGCTCTGTGTGTCTTTGGATCACTAGTACCGTCAAATTTGTCCATGTTCAGCATTTTGAATCTATCTCGTAGCATAGCCTTAAGGAACAAGCTGTGAGATCCTGACCTCTTTCATTTTCGAAATAATTAAGTGTTGATGGGAGTAGGAGTTAAAACATGACCTTGGTGATGTTGTGGGTGAGTGTTTTGAGCTTGGATACACGTGAGAGATATGTT
>JAULJZ010181299.1:0-22405 GCA_032270985.1 Heliamphora pulchella | reverse complement strand
GGTTGTTGGGTCCTATGAGATGTTCTGTCTACGTGACGTGTTTGGTCGAGTGACTCGCTGGAGTCAGGTGACTCGCTAAAGTCAGGTGCCTTGTGGCTGTGATGCCGGATTAATTTTCGATTGTGTGGGACCTTGTCTAGGATAATGGTGTACCACCTGATGTTCTTCCTAGGTGAGAATAGTAGTTTGTGATGAAAGATCAAATTGGGAATGACTGTGTGAGGGTTTGCTGAGATGTGTTCTTGATGTCCAGGTGAGTAGGTGAGTTTCTCCCTGGAGTCACGTGTTTGTGTTGTTGCTCGTAGATCGGTATCATGACAGTTTTAGTGATGGGGATGTTGGCATCGACAGGGTGATGATGTGGAATCAAAGTCAGTGGTCGTTTGGTGATAGTCAGAACTCGAGTAGAGTTGTGCGTGGAGCATGTGGTTTCATGCGACCGATGTCACGGCTCCACGTCGTGTGTTTGGACTTGTGGAGATGGTCCTTGGTGTACATGGTGAGATGTGATTGAACCATTTTGTGGCATTGGGAACAAAGTGGTGGTCTCTATGCTTTGGAATAAAGAGTGTTTAGGACCAGGTTCCATGGCGGATTGGTCTTGTGTGATGTGTTTATCGCCGGAGTGGGTTGAATTCGGCGAGAGTTGTGTTTCGAGGTTTGACAGCGTGAGCTGGATCTTGATCCTTTGTTTCATAGCTGTCTCCTGGATAATGGTGGTGTCAGTGGAGCTTGTTGTGGGATCAGTCTGTATGGAGGTCGATTCTTCACGTTGCGTTTACCATGTGTGCCGACGGTTGTGTATTAGTTCTGTGACAATGATTTTTGGGGTTTCAGTTACAGAGGCACGTCTGCTATTGTACAGTGTTGTCGGGGCATTTCTGTCGTGGTGCATTATCGCTTGGTTTGCATCTGAGATTGTTGATGGTTAACGGGCTGGTGTTTGGTTTGAGTTTTAGTATTGAATTTCGGGGATGAAATTCCTTTAAGAGGGGGAGAGTTGTGAGACCCCAACCCGATTCATTTTTGAATGATTAAGTGTTCGAGTTATCTCGGAACCTCCAGAATGTTTTAAGTGCACCCTTGGCACATGTTTGGGACCTTGTCTAGGATAATGGTGTACCACCTGATGTTCTTCCTAGGTGAGAATAGTAGTTTGTGATGAAAGATCAAATTGGGAATGACTGTGTGAGGGTTTGCTGAGATGTGTTCTTGATGTCCAGGTGAGTAGGTGAGTTTCTCCCTGGAGTCACGTGTTTGTGTTGTTGCTCGTAGATCGGTATCATGACAGTTTTAGTGATGGGGATGTTGGCATCGACAGGGTGATGATGTGGAATCAAAGTCAGTGGTCGTTTGGTGATAGTCAGAACTCGAGTAGAGTTGTGCGTGGAGCATGTGGTTTCATGCGACCGATGTCACGGCTCCACGTCGTGTGTTTGGACTTGTGGAGATGGTCCTTGGTGTACATGGTGAGATGTGATTGAACCATTTTGTGGCATTGGGAACAAAGTGGTGGTCTCTATGCTTTGGAATAAAGAGTGTTTAGGACCAGGTTCCATGGCGGATTGGTCTTGTGTGATGTGTTTATCGCCGGAGTGGGTTGAATTCGGCGAGAGTTGTGTTTCGAGGTTTGACAGCGTGAGCTGGATCTTGATCCTTTGTTTCATAGCTGTCTCCTGGATAATGGTGGTGTCAGTGGAGCTTGTTGTGGGATCAGTCTGTATGGAGGTCGATTCTTCACGTTGCGTTTACCATGTGTGCCGACGGTTGTGTATTAGTTCTGTGACAATGATTTTTGGGGTTTCAGTTACAGAGGCACGTCTGCTATTGTACAGTGTTGTCGGGGCATTTCTGTCGTGGTGCATTATCGCTTGGTTTGCATCTGAGATTGTTGATGGTTAACGGGCTGGTGTTTGGTTTGAGTTTTAGTATTGAATTTCGGGGATGAAATTCCTTTAAGAGGGGGAGAGTTGTGAGACCCCAACCCGATTCATTTTTGAATGATTAAGTGTTCGAGTTATCTCGGAACCTCCAGAATGTTTTAAGTGCACCCTTGGCACATGTTTGGGTTCTGTTGAGGCTTGTTTGATTTTCTTTAAGGCTGAAAATCAGATTTTACGCAGAAAGACACACTAACCTAAGGTTCGGTCGACTGGAGGGGATGGCCCAGTCGATTGAACCAAGTTTTTCTAGTTCGGTCGACTGAACTAGGGTGTTTGGTCCACTGAACCGAGGCGGTAGGTGTTTTTCGTGTTTCCAATAGGCTGTTCGGTCGACTGAAGTGGGGGGTTCAGTTGACTGAACTAAGGATTTTGGTGTTTTTCTATAAATATCAAGCCTTAGAGATATTTTAGGATATTTTCTCTCCAGATCTGATTTCTCTCTCCCGTTTCTCTGCCTTCTCTCTAGATTTTGAGGGCCCGGGGCTCGGTATTCCATGAGTAGAATGCGGATTCATGCTGTTGGTGCCGGGGGCTTCGCATATATCTGGACAAATTTTAATTTCGTCGAGGTTCGATTTTTGAGGTTTCGAGTTTTGACTCGTCGAGGTAAGATTCTAGACCCTACTGCTGTATAAGGGTATGCGATTATATGTGTTTTCACTGGGTAGAAAATACATCAAATGTCATATATATGTTTAAACTTTGATTTTTCGGGTAAAAAGCATATTTTTCACTTTTCTTGGTTCATTTCATTATATGACTTGTGGTTGGATGATTTTCAAAGAATTTTCTTGAAAACGGTGGAAGACGGTGGTTTTTGTTGGAAAACGATGGTTTTGATTGAAATCTCAACATTTTATGTTTTGGAGGTTTGGAGTTCGCCTTCGGGGTTGAGTTTCAGTTTTTGAAACGTTTTGTTGAAAACGGAGAAATACATTTTGAAAATGTTTTGTTGATCTCCATGTTGATGGATGGATCTAGATACATGTATAATGAATTATTTTGAGGAAATATTTTTGTAGTTGAGCTACGGTACTATTTTTATAAGATTATCTAGATGTATCGGGATGATGTGTATTTGGCACGAGTTCCCCTCGGTGTAAGTCCGAAAACGTGCGCAGAGTAGGTACTCAGGTCCTTCGGGTTAGTCCCCGTAAATTGAGACAGATGGGTGCTCAGCTCCCTCGGGGTCATAACCCGTAAATTGAGTGGTCACGTTCATGGTGCTCCGTATAGAACCTGTGTGTATCTAGGCGATCCCACGATAACTGGGGGTTAGATACTGGACAGGGGTCTATAGTTGCTACCTATGTCGTATGATTGAGTTAGTACATAGGATCTTATTCTTCTTTTTCCACGATGGTACATTCCGTGGGGAAACAATGTTTTGATTACTGTTTTACCTTTCCTCCTCGGCGGTGTGGCCTGAGTGGAGCATACTGTTTTATTACAGCATACTGTTTTATTACAGCTTACTGTTTTTATCTTTCCTCGATGTGTGATCCGAGTGAAAAAGTAATGTTTTGGTTACTGTTTTCCTTCAACTGTAAAATGTGTTTTGCATTGTATAAATGCTTAGTTATGAAGGACAAACTATTTTGGAAGTTGATAGAAAAACGTGGTGTTTTATGACGTAAAACCTTTTTGGCTTGTGGTTGAATTAGCTCCTACTATATGATATGCATGGTTTTGAGGACGAAAATGTGAGATTTTATGAAATAAAATAGTTTTGAAGCTCGTGTTAGCCTGATGAAAAACTGGTTTATTTTCAAGATGAAAAACCTTTTTAGCTCCTGTGGTTGAGCTTGTATGCTTATGATTGCATATTTCCTACTTCACAACTTTACTGTCTGTTTCTATTGGATTTTGGCTCACGGGTGGGATTTTCTGTATAAAACCTTTTTCAGGTGATGTCATGGAGGATGATCTCGAGTAGATCTCGTAGTGCCTGGATGGCGAAAGACTTTTAGTAGTTTTTCTTTTTAATTTGCCTGTTCCTGAAGGCAGGTTTGTACGCCATAAGGCGATATACTTATGCATATTATACAGGATGCTTACTATTTATGAAAAATGCATATTGGGCTTCTTTTGATTTCAACAGGTGGTTTTGACTGTATGAAAATCTATTTTTGTAAAACTGGTGTTTGGTGGATTTTCACGTGACCCTGAATTTTGGGGCGTAACACATGCAAATAAAAAAAATTGAGGCAAAGAGAGAACATCCAAAATTAAATATGAAAAATACATAAGATATGTACATAGAACTCTAAACAAAACAAATAAGAAAAAAAATTCTAAGTCCTATGGTATACAGTTTCTAACTAATGGATCATGAAGCATACCCGCATGCAATATTCACAAAAATAAACTAACTATCATGATGTGCATAAGTGAAAAAAATATGCTAGAAAATATTAAAATTACCTAAACATGATTTGTTACAAAAGATAAACTAAACTATTCTAAACATACTTTCAAGTAAACTAAAACATGCATTGACATTAATATGATGAGTATTTAACACTAAAAGTAAAGAAAATTTACTAACAAGGAAAATAATAATTTCATAATCAAAGAAAATTTAGAGGTTTGAAGAAAAGAAAAATAAAGAAAAAGTTTATTAAGAAAATTATTCTAGAATGAGAACGTTAGAAGAAGAAAATCTAACTATTTACATTTTATGCTTTAAAAGAGATAAAAAAAATTTTAAAAAAAAGAGAAGAAAATTGCTATAATAAGAAAAAATTTATACTAACATTTAAAGATTAATTTAAGAGACTTTTGTGATTTTTGGGTTTAACAAAAGAAAAGAAAAGAAAAAATAAGGTAAGCATTACGAAAAGAAAAGAAAAAGAAATGGAAAATTTTTTTATAAAAAAGGAATATTAAAAGAAAATAAAATTACATTACAAGGAAAAAAATAAGGCTATATTATAAGAAAAAAGAACAAAAATAAAATGTTAAAAAGAAAAATTACACTGCTATAAAGAAAAGAAAAGAAAAATGGACAATAAGAGCTCGAAAAAAGAATATTAAGCTAAGAAGAAAAATGAGAGGGGGCATTAAATTAGTGTACAAGAAAAGAAAAGAAAATGAACTAAAATGCTTATTAAAGGAAAATTAGACTAATTAAAGAAAAATAAAATAAAATAAATGCTAGAAAATTAAACTAATGCGAATAAAGGAAATTAAATTACATTTAAAGAAAAGAAAAAAGAAAAAGAAGATAATGAAATATAGACTTAAAATAAGACTAGAAAAATAAAAAGAGCCACAATATAACTATTTAATTGTCAAATATGAATATAGTATTGACAACTATATCCATATGTATGTAAGTGCATTATTATAACAATTAACAACATTAATAAGTTGTAATTGCTAAGATATGTTAGCACTAATTTAATGAATTAATGAAAGAAAAAAATAACAAATGTGTTAAGTGTGAGTGTGAGAAAGTTAATAACTAAATAATGAACAAATTACATAAGAAAATTACATAAGGCAATTTAGACAATAAACAAGGCGAATTACGTAAATAAAAGAAACATACGAATTGAAATTAAAAATTAACCCGATCACTACAAAAGAGAGAGAATGGAGTTAGAATGATCGGGGATCCAAACGAAGTACCTAGATTGCTAAATAATCCTCAAGTCGAGGAATGGTGATTCGTTGGTCTAATCCTCGATTGATTATCCAAGAAAGGCTTGCAATATAGGAGGTCTGGAGCTCGATATTTCGGCAGGACTTCGGCGTCGGGACTCGGAATTGCTCGGCACCTCAGTAGAGCTTCATTCTCAAAACCTCATACTCAAATTCTGTCTTTGAAAACGTACCTGAGGTATGGTATTTATAGAGTTCTTCAACCAATGAGATGTTGTCACGTTTTTTGGACACGTCAGGCCATTTGAAGTTGGCAGTCGCCACTATGCAAGTTAGCGGTCGCCATGTCTTTGAAAGGTTTCACAAAATTCTATGGCGGTCGCCATGAAGCAAGCTGGCGGTTGCCATAATAAAAGGTGGCGGTCGCCATATTTGGCTAGGGTTTCCAAGAGGTTCTATTGGCGGTCGCCTCAATGAACATGGCGATCGCCTTACTTGGGCAGTAAGTTTCGATGGTTCAAAAAAATTTATTTGGTTTGAAGGTTTTGGGATCAAATACCGAGCTTGGATCATTCCCGATGATTGAACTAAGGCACCATTCCACCTGTTTTCATCATCGAATTTACCTAAGATTAGGCGGGGTCAAATTGGGGTGTCTACATCCCCAAAATTCGCTACAAGGTTACAAGGCAAACAACTCCGGGTATCTAGCACGAACTTCGGACTTAAGCTCCCATGTCGCTTCCTCAATCCCGTGATGAAGCCATAGGACCTTGACATAAGCAATGATCCTCCCTCTCAACACTTGTTCCTTCGTGTCCAGAATCTTCACAAGTCGCTCCTCATAAGTAACATTCTCATCCACCTGCAACTCAGCCCAATCCAGAACATGTGACGACTCAGGCTCATACTTTCAAAGCATGGAAACATGAAACACGTTGTGCACAGACGCCAACTGAGATGGCAAAGCCAGACGGTATGCTACCTCCCTAATCCTTTCAAGGATCTCAAAAGGTCCAATAAAACGTGGTGATAGATTCCCACTATGGCCAAACCTCATCAAACTTATACGTGGCGAGACTTTCAGAAACACGTGGTTCCCCACTACAAACTCCAAAGGTCTCCTCCTCTGATCCACATAGCTCTTATGGCGACTCTGTGCTGTTATTAGACGTTGGCGAACCACAGCAATCTTCTCTGTCATCTCCCGTACCAAGTTGGGTCCCAAAACTGTGGTCTTTCCCACATCTGTCCAACATATCGGCAATCTACACGGCCTACCATATAAAGCCTCATACGGTGCCATCTCAATACTGGACTGATAACTGTTGTTGTATGCAAACTCTGCCAACGGTAGATGATCTTCCCAAAATCTCCCAAAAATCAAGTACATAAGCCCTCAACATATCCTCCAAAATCTGTATGGTCCTCTCGGACTGACTGTCCGTTTGTGGGTGAAAAGCAGTGTTGAACGTTAAGCTCGTCCCCAAAGTCAC
Source organism: Heliamphora pulchella (assembly GCA_032270985.1). Classification (NCBI taxonomy): domain Eukaryota; kingdom Viridiplantae; phylum Streptophyta; class Magnoliopsida; order Ericales; family Sarraceniaceae; genus Heliamphora; species Heliamphora pulchella. The sequence goes on along the minus strand of JAULJZ010181299.1, from coordinate 15,360 downwards.
CTAAAGACTGCCAAAAGCGCGATGTAAAGTGCAGGTCTTTATCAGAAATAATTAGAGACAGGTACTTCGTGTAGCCGTACTACCTCACGAACATACAACCTGCCTAGTTTGTCCACCGAATCCTTCACGCGAATGGGAAGGAAGTGTGTAGACTTCGTCAACCTATCAACCATCACCCAAACAACGTCGTGTCCCTTCAGTGATCTAGGAAGTCCTGCTACAAAATCCATCGTGATGTTCTCCCATTTCCATTCTGATATCGGCAACGACTGCAACAATCCAACTAGTCTCTGATGTTCCACCTTTACCTGCTGACAAGTAAGATACCGAGAAACGAACTGAATCACATTCTTCTTCATTCTCTTCCACCATAATTGACAGCGTAAATCATGATACATCTTAGTGCCTCCTGGATACACTACAAGACGAGAGATGAAAATCATGTAGTTCATCAACACGGCACGACTCTGGTACAAACAATCTCCCTGTTAACCACAAACTCTAATTTTGGCTCACAATCCATCTCGTAGTGTCCTTTCCACTAGTAATATGGTCATGTATCATCTGAACCTCCTGATATGTCTGCTGAACCTCTAGCACACATGCAACCAATGCAAGTTATGAAGCTACTAAGAATAAAGTTGCACCTCTCCTTGTCTTCCCGAGACATAGATCAAACTCACCCACATCTGCAAGCATATCCCATTCTCGTATAGCAGTGGAAGCTAACGAACCATGAGATCTCCTACTAAAAGCGTTGGCCATAACATTGGCCTTCCCTAGATGGTACTACAAGTTAAATTCATAATCCTCCAACAACTCTATCCAGCATCATTGGCATAGATTCAGGTCTTTATACGAAATAAGTATTTCAAACTCTTGTGATCGAAGAAAACCTCAAAGTGCTCTCCATAAAGATAGTGCAGTCATGTTTTCAAGGCAAAGGCCACGGCTACCAACTCCAAATCATGTGTCATATAGTTCTTCTCACAAGTCTTCAACTGTCGAGATCCGTAAGCCATAACCTTACCTCCCTGCATCAGAACACAACCCAGACCATCATACGATGCGTCATAATACACTGTATAACCCAAACCTCGTTCAGGAATAATCAACACTAGCGCACTAGTCAACCTATTCTTCAATTCTTGGAACGCCAACTGGTAGGACTCGCTCCAAATAAACGTGACTCCATTTCGCGTAAAACACATCATCGGCGTGGCAAGTCTAGAAAAATCCTTTATAAACCACTGGTAGTAGCCTGCCAAACCCAGAAAGCTGCAGATCTCAAATACATTGGTCGGCCGTTTCAAATCCATCACTACATCAGTCTTCGAAGAATCCACTGATACTCCATCTTTCGATACCACGTTTCTAAGAAATCTTACCTCGGACATCCAAAACTCACATTTCTCAAACTTCGCATACAAGCGATACTCTCTCAGAATCTGTAGAACAATACGCAGGTGTCCTTCATACATCTCCATTGTGGGTGAAAGATAAGAATATCATCCACAAACACAACCACAAAGCTGTCCAGATACGAGTGGAAGATACAATTCATCAAACTCATAAACGTCGCTGGAGCATTCGTCAAACTAAACGGCATAACCAAAAACTCATAGTGACTATAACGAGTCCAAAAGGCGATCTTCGCTATGTCCTCGTCCTTAATCCTCAGCTGATGGTACCCTGACCTCAAATCAATCTTCGAGAAGTAACTTGACCTCTTCAACTGATCAAACAAGTCATCAATCATCGGTATAGAATACTTATTTTTTACCGTTACCTGATTCAACTTTCGGTAGTCAATACACAACCTCAATTATCCATCCTTCTTAGTAAAAGGAGCTAGAGCTCCCCACTGCGACTTACTCGAACGTACAAACCCCATATCAAGCAACTCATGAAGCTGTACCTTGAGTTCTCGCAACTCAGCCGGTACAAAGCGATAAGATGGCATAAAAATGGGAGCAGCTCCTAGAATCAAATCAATAGAAAACTCTATCTCATGAGTCGGCAGCAACTCAAACAAATTGTCCAAAAAGATATCTGGATAGTCACAAACCACAGAGAGTAACTCCCCTCGAATCTCAACTGTCTCATCCAACATGAGAATAGAAAAGTGGAACCCCAAATTCCCTCAATTTTTGAGTAACACTGGGCATAAACACCAAACCTTTATCCCGATCGCCTACGAAATAAAAGCAATCACCCTTAGGCGTACAGATTGATACCCTCCGTCGATCGCAATCTATAAAGGCACGATAGGTGGTTAGCTAGTCCATCCCTAGGACGACATTAAACGTGGTCATGTCTAGAATGATAAAGTCAAACTCTAAACAACGATCGGCGACCTCCAACTCACAGGATCTACAAACTCGACTCAACAACACATTCTCACTGATCAGGGTCTCTATGCTCAACGTACTACCCAACGAGTCTGTCTCCAACCTCAATGCAGATGCAAAAGAAAAAAAAATAAAGGAATGCGATGCACCTGTGTCGATAAGAACACTGGCCCATGATCTATATAGTAAGAGAGTACCTCTGATCATGGATGGAGTAGCTGCAGCATCGGCCACAACCGGTGCTTTGAAAGAATTGGGGTTAGCAAGGACATATGCTCTGCCCTACGGTGCTCTAGTCTGTCCACTGTAACCTTGGGCCGTCGATTGCCTCACAGACTCTACTATGGCACCCCTTTTTGCAAACCTAGACGTCTGAGCCCTAGGTTGCTAATAAGTTTTTCGTTCCTATGTGGGCAGAACAACTGGTGCTCCTGTCGCACTCTATACACCTTCCTCGGGGACAGTACCTACGAATGTGCCCAGATTGACTGCACCCAAAACATACTGGTGGCTCTCTCCCCTACGACTGAATAGGTACTGAACTCTGAACCTAGCCCTTCAGCGAGCATTTTGTCACACAATGCCCTGGATGTCTACATCGATAACAAGTGAATTCTCTCTACTCTAGCGTTCCCGTAAAGGCCACTAAAGGTGTGAGTGAAGAAAACTGCAGCTGATACGATCGCACAGGATGAGAACTCAGACTAGACGACCACTGGCGCTTTTTTCCATGCCCCTAGAACTGTGCATCCCCACGGCCCTGCTGGCTCCTACTCTCTCTAACCCTGTAACTCTCTGCCATTGCATTCTCTACATGAATAGCAGCTTCCATAACCCCAATGTAAACATAAAAACCTAGTGCTGCAATTCTATCTTTGATTGAAGGTCGAAGACCCCTTTCAAACCTTTTGGTGCGCAACTCCTCTGTTGACACCATCTTAGATGCAAATTGCGACAGATTCACGAACTTGGCCTCATACTGGACCACGGTAAGGTTCTCTTGAATAAAGGAGAGAAACTCCTCTTGGTATTCTGAAAATGACAGCTCGGTATTAAACCTCATAGTCGGTACTATTTTTGACCAAAAAGATGGTAGCTAGGATATATTCCTCACAGCCGTTAATAATTGTTTGAGAAACCACACGGCCATGTCATTAAAAGGCCACGGCCGTGAGATTCTGTAAACCTCAAAGAACTTCAAATGTGCTTAGTGTGCTTGTGGGTTCCAAAATAGAATGAGACCAATAACGAATATAGAGATAAAAAGTTACGAGAATACTATTAGCAAGGAGAAAAAATAGAATACACAATACTTGTATTGAAAAGGATGCCAAATAATCAATAAAATGAAGAAAACCTCAACCACAACATCCTCGGAGGAAGGAAATGAGGGTTTAGAGAAAAGTTGTGGCTCCGATGGTTACCTCGTGCATATAACCACCTCGAATGGTCCCTCAGGATAAAGATGGGATGCCTCCGATCTAATACAAGCTCCGAGTACTCCTCCAAGGCAAGCAAGAACATAAAAATGGCTTATGAAGTATAGGATATTGGGTGAAAATGGATTTTAGCAGAGTAAGGGTGCTCTGGAATTGCTCTCTCTTGTTTTGGCTTGGAAATGGTGTCTATTTATAGGCAAAACGGGCAAGACAGACCCCCTCTGGAATGCTGCCACCTATCCTAAAAGTGGTAATAGTAACGGCCGTTACCTTTTTGCTTTTTAACTGTTCAGGCCATAACCTTTATGCTTTTTAGAGAACAAGCCGGTACATTTATGGTAGCCAAATGTTGCATTTAGAATCAAATGTCACGGTCGTTACATAAAAAGTAGCAGCCAAGGTCAAAATGTTGCGATGAGAATCAATTTGTGGCGACTGTTAGAAATAAAGGTCACGGCCTGGGCTATTTGATGGTTTTGTGTTTTCACTTGCTTAGGAGGATCTTCAAGCTTGTTTCTCATTCTTTCGTCATCGGTACGCATTCGAGGCGAGTGCCTAAGATTTGGCTTGGTCAGATTGGGGTGTCTGCAGTTGCCCTTCTTCGACAGAGCTTGCAGTAACTAGTGGTACAAATGAATGTCAAAGCTCCAGAGACGAATTGATCGAATAAGCCGCTAATCTTAGGCACAAACAAAACATGCAGAAAGGTGTGGTCGAACCTGAATATCCATTAAACTTCCTATATACCCCTATTGTAAGGGATCAGACCAATCGTAGTTCATGGGGTAATGCATATGATGCAAGCAGTCTAATCATGATGTATGGAAAACATGATATGATGCGATTAGGTGTAAATGTGAATGTGTAAACAAGCTTAGGGTCATGACAAGGATCGAAGGATGAAAGGGAAAACTTTTAGGTCGTGTGAGGACCGAATAAATGGGGCAAGGTTTTCGGTCGTGCAAGGACCGACGAGTCAGCTTAAGGTTATGAGAAGGACCGGAGGGGCTAAGAACAATTTTAGGTCATATCAGGGACCGATAAGTTCAATTTTAAAGTTATGAGGAGGACTGGGGATGCTAGGGATAGTTTTGGGTCATGCTGGGGACCAGTGAGTCAGTTTAAGGTTATGAGGAGGATCGAAGGTGCTAGGGACAATTTTAGATCATGTCGGGGACCAATGGGTCAGTTTAAGGTCATGAAGAGGACTGGAGGTGCTAGGGACAGTTTTTAGTCATGTCGAGGACCAGTGGATCAGTTTAAGGTCATGTGGAGGACCCGGGGTGCTAGGGACAGTTTTAGGTCATGTTGGGGACCGGTGAGTCAGTTTCAGGTCATAAGGAGGACCGGATGTGCTAGGAACAATTTTAGGTCATGTCGAAGACTAATAGGTCAGTTTATGGTCATGAGGAGGACCGGAGGTGCTAGGGACAATTTTAGGTCATGTCGAAGACTAGTGGGTCAATTTAAGGTCATGAGGAGGATCGACTTAGACTCAAAAAAGGAGGGCATTCATTCAAAAAGAAGAGGGGCTAAAAACGGTTTTGAAACATCCACAGCCCAAACGGGATAACTCGAAGATGTTTCAAACGGTAAAGGGTCATAACAACGTGGTAGCTGTTTCTTTTCAAAGCTAGCGGCCTGTATTATGTTGCCCTAGCTAAGTTGCGGCCTAAGGGTATATATCACGGCCAGTTGAAACATTTGAGAAAACGTGGTAGCCTAGTCAACCAAATGTTACGGCCTAGAGAAAATACTAACGGTCGTAGGTTTTGAAACTTTCAGACCTCACGACCGTGAGGTTATGACAGTCATATACCGAGACTGGTTCGAAAAAAAACTCATTCGGGCTAAGCTTCAAATTTCTTCCTTCTCTTTATTCTCCTCATCTTGCTCGATTCTCTCTCTCACATCTCTCTCTTGTATCTCTCGTCTCTCTCTCATCACCATGTTTCTCCTTTCATTGGTTTTGGTGATATTTGCGGCTCTCACGGGGAGGTTTGGTTTTGGATTTGTTGGGGAGGATAACGGAGGTGGCGGTAGCAGCATTGAAAGTGGTGCAACTAGAGGAGGCGCCAGTGATGGTGGCGGTGCCGAATACGGAGGAGGCTACGATGAGGGCGTGGGCGGTGAGGAGGAGCCACCGGTAGGGGTCTCCAGGATGTCGACAATCTTCAATCCCGCAACGTATGTTTCGGTGGTCCATCGGCTTCGAAAGCCGGTAGTGAAGAGGTTTACTATCCCGGACGTGGTAGAGGAGCGAGAGGTTCTCCTTTGACATCGTGCCGATCACCTTTCTTCTTGGAACCTCGAGGTAAGCTAAAAAAAAATTCGTGTTTGATCATATCGTATGATATTGCATGCACATTGAATTTTTCTTGAAACTGAGCTTGAATTGATTTCTGTTTGAATATTGGAATTTGAATTCGGTTGGATTGGCATTTTGCGATTAAACTAGAGTTTTGACCAGAAACGTGGACTTAACTAGGTTTAGACCCATAACTCAAATGGATGAATCCTTGCTTCGGACTATGGGACTCCTGAACTTGGATGAAATAAGCCTTTTGAATCAAATATATGGATTAACTTGATTAAAATGACTTTAAACTGGTAGGAGAAAAAGAGTAGCAGGGTGTTTTGGGCTTGATTTTTGAATTCTGGGTTAGGTAAAGGTGGATTGAGTTAAGTCTAGGTGGATGTTTGGACAGATTTTTTAATTTAGGTGATTCTTAAAAACAACAATCTTATATTCGTAAAACGATCTTGGGGTGGATTTGAATTTTGAATCGGGCTAGGTTTGAAGAAAAAAGATAAAAGGAGAGTGTATCTGGGCAAATGTTAAGTTGAACCATAGCAGAATGTGGGTTTGAAGCGTGATTGAACCATATTTTTGCAAACTAGGTTGTTTTTGAGAAAAAATGGAATCAGGGATTAGAAGGTCAGTTTGAATTTGAAGTTTGAGTACCGAGTGAAACATAATTTGGATTAAAGTTGGGTTTAGTTGAGTTCAAGATTTGACTGGGGTTTGCATTTGAGACTGTTGAGATTAATTTTGGGTGAATCAACCGTTTTCGAGAGGATGGGAACTGTTTCGATTTTTCAAAATTGAGTTTGGGGATGAGTTTGTGATGAATGAGGGGCTAGATTAAAAGCAAAAGGTTGGTCATTATATCGAAATTTTGAATCCTTAAATATTTGAATTTGAATTGAATCAGTTGTTCATTTGAATTTTGCATTGGCGTGGGCTAAGATTGTCCCATTGTTAACGAAAGGGTATTGATTGAATTGAGTTTGCTTTGGAGTGAGGATAGGATTTTCAAACTTGACTTAGTGGATTTTCAAACTTGACTTAGTTGTGGGGGTACTATTCTTATATCATATCGTTGCTTGTTTGTTATAAGTTTCGTTTGTTGCTTTGTTTTGCTTATTTTGTCTTCCTTCTGCTGATTTTGTTGATTCATTTTAGGTGATTGAGCGTATTCGAGGTTTTGGTGGTTCTTCTAATGTCTTGGAGTGGCACACCGCCTTGCCTCCATGCTGTCGAGAGATTGTTGACAGAGCCAGTTTCGCGGGATTTGTGAGGGTGCTGGAGGAGATCAACAACCACAGATTCACCGTTACAGCGCTTTCGGAGTGATGGTGGGACACCATCAATACTTTCCATCTTCTAATGTTCGAGGTAGCTCTCTCCCCTCTTTACTTTTCTCTTATTACCTGGATACGGGTCGGTAGTGATCCCATCCCATATGATCCTGACATCTGCAGAGTCCTGCTGCACTGATGCACTTCCTCCGCCACGTGTCCTCTTTCATCGACAAGGAGAGCATCTGATATATGTGGCTAACGAGGACTTTTCGCCACTTCGTCTGTTCTGAGTCCTAACACTTCGAGTGGGTAGCTCGTGCATGCCTCCTCTACATGTTCAAGATAGCCCTATTCTCGAACTTAGAGAACAAGGTGCACTTGCATTACCTGGCTGCCATGCTAGTAGTTGATGAGATCAGCCGTTTTGATAAGGGTGGTGCTGCACTGGCCACCCTATATGGATATATGAGCGCCGCCACGAGGATTTTTGACTTGAGCATTAGTGGCTACTAGCGCATTTGGGAGGTATAACCATTTTCTTTGTTTTTGCTTTCTTTTCCTCCATTCCATATCTGTATATCTAAATTAACTATATTGATCCTTCTTCTTAATCTTTGCAACTGTGGGCATACGAGTTCTTGGGCATGCGTCAACCCTCGAACTCCTGTGATGATCCTTTGGTGATCCCTAGAGTAACCAGGTGGGCCAGGCACTTCTGAGGTTCAAATCCTGGGGGGAAAGACATCGATGATAACAGGCATTTCTTGAACACTCTCACTCCTGATCAGGTTTGTCACTATTTCCCTACTTATCTCTTCCTTTAGTTCTTCTGCCATGTAAATCCTACTCACCAACATATTTCTCCATTTTTTAGGTCCACTAGGATATTTGGGCAAGTATAAAGGAGCAGGTAGGGGTCGACCTGATGCGAAGCCGTGAGGTTTCCCGGACCAGCGTCTTACTTGAGGGACGATTCTATCACGAGTAGTACCTCGGTGAGCGTGTTGTTTAGCAATCCTTAGGGTACGATCATTTCTGTATCCCGAGGGCTCTTCCGATCGGGATGCACCAGACCAAGTCCCTTCGTACTGCAAAGATCATTAGTGCCATGGTGGGAGTTGATGCCACTACACTGATTGAAGATGCAGACCAAGATTATGCTGCCTTTTCCAGAGAGAGACTGACGCCAGCTATGGACCCCAGAGCTGTTCGACGAGCCCCTTCCCTTGCTGCTCCTGGTCCCATCCATCTCGAGCTTTTATGGACGATAGAGACCTTTGTGGATGGGGTCCTTCACCAGATCGGGGTTCTCGAGCCAGCAGCCCCAAAGATTATCCTACCCCCCGGCGTCGAGCAAGTACGACATCCTTAACTGCACTAATTCCCTCATCTAATTGATTCACATATTTGATTGATCCAGACACCCGATTACACTGACTTGTTTCTTCTTTTGACAGATGCCCCAGGAGTGGTGCGACCAGTCCCTTCACCTGATCACTGGGTTGAGGGTGTTGGTCCGCTGCTGAGATGCTGCCTTCTGGGCTCATGGCTTGGAGCCTCTTGTTCCTTAGGGTGGCCTTGTTGTGATACTTAGTTCTTTTTATCTCTCATTTACATTCTTACACCTTTTCTTTCTGCTCATACTTATCTGCGTTAGTTGACATGGCCCTTTTTCTTTTTTCAGCGCAGGCGTGGTGGAGGTCCAAGGACTCGGGGTGGCTATACTGCACATGATGTTCCAACTACACGCTCAGGGCAGACCTCTGCATCTACTTCTGTTGCTGCTGCTTCTACCGCTAGCACTTCTTCCAGAGTTCGGACACCTGGAGCAGTTCGAATGGGCACGGTGGAGGAGACGGGCTCGACGAGGTTATCTTCTAGAGTGTTTTCCTAAGGCGGCTATATGGCTCGAAGAAAGAGGACTCGGCAAGAGTGACTTTCTTTCTGATGACTTTTTATATCTTCTCTCTTTATTGGAGGCCTGTGTGCCCATTCTTGCTTGAGCCTGCGTGCCCGTTTGATACATTTCTATATTCTACCTTGTCGTACCACACAAATACACTACTCCAACTCACTGCACAGATGCACTAGTTTTGATGCTTACTGATTTACTACTCTGATATACACTGATACACGGCTCTAGATACTCCCATGGATACACACTGACATACTGTTCCCGCCACACTGCACAGATACGATGGATGAGGCCTACGTGCCTTTGGTTCTACTTTTGGCATGTGTGCCACAACACACACTTTATATTACTTTTTCTTTTAATGGGTTAGGCCTTTGTGCCCCTTGGATTACATTTTTGCTTATCATGGATGTTTGAACCTCTTATGTTATAAAAACATTTCTCGAATGTTCAACTTTTAATTATGCATGACATGTGTTTTATGAGTTGTAAACTCTGTGATATGAACTGGTTTTCGTTCTTAAGAGTTTCTTATACGTCGGTGAGACGTTTTGAGGTATACTGGGAAAATAAGGAGGGTCTGTCAAAATTTGCTGCATAAAAACATGGCGGCCGTGAGGAACAAAGTTACGGCCATGACTTTTGAAACTGGCAGCCTGAACTTGTGTGAAAAATAGTTCATGGCCTGCAGTTTTAATGTCAAAAACGCGAATTCTAGTAGAAATAATATGATGGTTGTGGGAAAAGAAAGAGGGGCCGTGAGAAACAAGGTAACGGTCATGAGTAACTTTTTTTGGCCCGAAACTTCATGAAGATTCTAGGTTTCCATCCTTTTCAACTCTATAAAAGAGTGACACTGCTCCAGACCCTACGGTTTTGTATATTTGGCATTTTCCTTGCTTTCTTCATGGTCCACTCCTATAACAACTCCTTATTGGCTTGGATGGGTGACTTTTCTCTGGTCGAGCACAGGAACTTCCTCAGCTTTGACTTAAATGCACTATTCTCTTTGTAAAGCATGGGGGTTGATTGGCATGTAGATCGAGGGGTTGCCTAACTATGGGATCCAGAAGTGCACGTCTTTTGCTTTGGTATTAAAGAGTTATGTCTGACCATAGATGATTTCTCAATGATCCTTGACATCTCGGGTCACGATGAAGTGATAATCCCTGCTCCTTTACCGAATGTTAGAGGCAGGTTGATGCAGCTTTGTGGTTTTTTCCATCGCGAGGCTGCTTTGATTACTCATGACGAATGCCTCGATGTGGCTCGGATCATAGATCGCTTTGGGCCGCGGAGGTCCCTTGGTGACTTTCCTTTTTAGCTTCAACGTAGGTATGCTCTGTGCATTTGTCTTTTGGCTCATTTCCTTCTGGGACCTTTAGATCGGCAAGGTAGCTCTTCCATGGTGGATGTGGCCTATCAGATTCATGTGGGTCGAGACCCTATTTCATTGATTCTAGCTGAAACACTTCTGGCACTCGATGAAGTCCATGCTGGAGGTGCTCCTTATTTTGCTGGTAGTACCCTCTTGCTACAGGTATTCACTCATCTCTCCTTTTTCTATATTCTCTCGAATTTTTCTACTCAGCTCTCCTTTTTCTTTCTTTCTTTTGAATTTTTTCACTTAGCTCTCCTTTTTCTTTTTCTCTCAGGTTTGGTTGATAGAGAAGGTGAATCTGCTGGAAAAATCTGTGTTTGATACCTACAGCATTAAGTCCTTTATTTGCCATCAAGTCTACTGACTTTATTCCTCTAAAGCTGATTGGAAGGATTATCTGAGTTCTTTGACTGGGAAGAACATCTCTTAACTGTGCCCTGGGCTAAAGATATCTTCTATGTCTGTTTCCACTGTCAGTCACTCAGGGGTCCTGTTGGTTAGCTTGAAGTTGGTCACCTTTTGAGACCCTGACCTGTTTTATTTTGGAAATAATTTAAGTATTGATGGAGTAGGAATTAACGCTCGGTCTGGATGATGTTTCAGGTGACTATTTGGGCTTAGATACAGATGTGTATGAAAGATATGTTCTGGTTATCACCCAGCGATGACCACTCGAGCAGTGGTTGTGTGCTCGAGTGGTGGTGTGGCAGAGATGTATGTCACTAGGGGCCCGCTCGAGCGGTGACAGTCTGGCGCGAAATTCTATAAATACGTGTTTTTATGCATGTTCGGATTTAGATATGCATGTGGAGTTAGTCCCTGGGGCCATTGGGTGTTGTGGTGTGAATTTCAAAAAAAAAAGATATTTTCGTAGCGTATAAATATCTGAAGTTAGATATTTTCTAAATATATTTTCAAAACTTCTCAGCTAAGTTTTCTCTTTTTCTCTCTACCTTCTCTCTAACTTATCGGGGACCCGGAGCTCGATTTCGACGATCCAACAACAGATCCTTAGTATCCATGTGGTGGGCTATGCTTTCATCCGGACGAAATTTCATTCCAACGAAGTTCATTTTTTCACGTGGATCGAGACGTCGAGCTTTTAGCTCAACGAGGTAAGATTGGGGCCAAAAGTTCTAGAAAAAACAAAACTAAACCTGAAATGGCCAGAAAAATCAAAATCTAAACCGAGGAGTTGAAACTATAAAAAGCCACCAAGAAGGGACGTCAATTGTTACTCTAGAACCTAGGAACCCCTGAAACACAGACAGAACTGTCATCCGTAACTTACCTATCTACCTCTACCTACTTAAGTGTCTTTAGTTGGTCAAAGGAGTTTGAAGGATGTCAAGACCTTTAAAGCTTACTAAAGTTCCGATCTAGAAATAAGAGATTAGTATGCTACATTTGATAGTGCTCAAAAGTACCAAACTTCATATTCTCACTAAAATCTCTACACCTTTGATATCAAGAAATCCCAAAACTCAATAAAAGTTTTAGAAGTATCACGAATATTCTTAATATACTAGGAAAAGTGAACTTAATAAGAAACACCAAGGTAAATTCTTTCTTAGGACTATACTCAAGACTCAAAATACCTCAAAGATCTCAGAATAAACGCTTTAGAAAAGAAACTAGAAATTCAAAAACTTCCATTTTAAGAAATCCTGATATCACGAGAAGAAAAAATGGGATAATAAGTCTATCCACTAAACTAAAATTTAACACTTGTCTACAAAATGGCCAAGGAAAATTCTTCAAACATCTCGAGATTACACAAGAATACCACCATTGGAGACCCAGAGGAATGGCAATAAAGGATCCTGAGAGATACATTGCAAACATGACAATGTGTAGAAATAAACTAAAATTTAAGTTACGAAAAGCGATCGATTCATATTGTGACTTTGCAACAAGACACTATAAGAAAATACACTTTTGTTGACCATTTTTGCCGACTAAATGCATTTGGTCGGCGAAGGTATAGACTTTTCGTGACCAAATATAGTTTGGTCGGCAAAGGTGTAGCATTTTCGCGACCAAATACAAATTGGTCAGCGAAACTACCGTTTTTTGCGACCAAACCCAATTTGGTCGGCGAATGTCTAATGTTTTCCCCTACTAAACGCTTGTTGGTCGGTAAAAGTATATAGTTTTTCACGACCACATTGAATTTAGTCGGCAAAAGTACATTTTTCGCGACCAACCATAGTTTGCACGGCGAAAGTCTAGAGGTTTCGACGACTAAATGTAATTTGGTTGGCAAAAGTATAATCTTTTAGGCCTAGGTTTTCATTTGGCGAGAAGTTTGGTACCAAAACATTATTTGGCAAATCTTGCAAAAATTAACAAAACTTTTCTATATTATTATTAATTTTGCAAAAATTGCTTGTATAAAAACCACGTCGTTTTGGTTCGTAATTATCTATATTATTAATATTGTTTTTATTTTTATTTCTCGAAATCAATAAATCTTTTGTTCCAAAAACTATCTTCATAATTGTTATGATTTTAATTTTAAAACTTAAAAAATTTATGAGATTAGTTATATAACAATCAAAAAATACTTAAAAATAGTAATAGAAAATAAAAATATCTTATCTTGTAATATTGTTGTGTATTTTACTACTAAATGTATATATAACTTTACACTCTCCACATTATTCACCTCTTAATAAGTTTTATTCAAATTTTAAAAAAATATAATTTTATATTTTTTAAAAAAATATATAACAGTATTAATTATAAAAAATATTAAACTGGCATTACGAGGACCGCAAGTCTAGATAGTTATATATATGTTTAGGATAATAAAAATTAATTTAAAAATTTCACGAATAATTTTGATTACAAAAATAAATTTAACTTTTTTATAACTTTTGTCACACCCCAAAATCCAGGATCACGTCAAAAATCCACCAAGCTACCAGTTTGTAAAAAAGATAGGATTTTACTGATAAAAAAATCATCCAAAAATAATACAGCTTTTGAAATTTAAAAGGATATCCAAGGTTTACTCTTAGTGCAACATGCATACCTGTCCATACATGTATAATATACAGGCTCAAGACTTACAAAACACGCCTTCAAAAACAGGCAACACCTATATGAATACATATTTCTATAACAAAAAGAAAAAACTATACAACAATCTTCCTGCTACCACGGGCACATCTAGATCAACTCCACGTGATCATCATCACTTGAAAAATATTTTTAACAAATCCCACAACGTGAGCCGAAACCCAATAGAAACAGACTATGACGCAATAAAACAGGATATACAACCACATAGTATAAAGTTAACTCAAAATGATTTTACTTCAGAAAACCCCAAATTTGCCAATGCGTACACACACACATATTACCTTCACATCCATGTGATTCTACCAACTCGTGGTTTTAAAACATAGGCACCGATGCCGAATGGGCATATAGACCCCGTCACGTTACTACCACCCGGCCACATGAGGCCCGTGAAGTAACTGGATGCCTTATACTTTCGACACGACCTCTGTCCTTTCCCGGTTCACTAACCAGCAGGCAGAGAAACCTATTCTGTGTAGTTTTTTGGTCTTTCACCGTGGAGCAACTCGTGCCCAAATTTACTCGATCCGTAGATCTCAACATGATGCTTTTTTATTATCACATCAAAATTTAAATACACACGCGTGAGTCCAACCCAACAAGGTTCCTCTCACCCAACCCATAACACCGCGAGTCCAACCCCAAAGGTTCCTCTCACCAAACCCATAATACCTCACAACATGTAATAAACCTAGAAAAAGCGCAAAAACAAGCTTTTTACCCGAATAAACATGATTTAAAACATACAGTATGATATGTAAGTATTTTCAATCGGTAGAAAAGCGTAAAACTGCACATAGCACCCTTTAAAAATAACATAGTCTAGGATCCTACCCTAATGAGTCGAAACTCGAAGCCTCAAAAACTGAACCTTGTTGAAATGAGAATCCGTCCGGTTATAAGCGAAGCCTACGGCATGGATAGCAAGGATCCATAAGCGGATGGTCAAAAACTACGCCCAGGCATAATAGAAATGTAAAGAGAAGGCAGAGAATTTGGAAGAAAATAAGTTTTTAGAATGAAAACATGCACTGGAATATATGTAGGCCTTGGCAAATAGTGCATCCACTCGACTGAATTGCCTAATTCAGTCGACTAAAGGAGTTCTGGATCTCAAAAACTCCTCCACCGCCACACCTCAGTCGACTGGAGTGCCCCATCTAGTTGATTAAATGACCCTTCTGTCGACCCAGACGACTGGGTCACCCAGTCCAATCGACTAAACTGCTAAGAAAAACAACATTAAGCTCCAGATCAGATTTTTCAACCTTGGGACCAACCAAACAGGCCTTAACGAAACCCGAGAAAGCATGAAACACATAAGTACTGATAGTAAGTGTGTAATCCCAAGAAGGGGACGAATTGGATATTAAAAAAATTTAGATTAAATAATCAAACACAAGTGTATGATTTTTACTTCACAAAAATATTATTTATTTAAAATACAAGTAAATTTGTATTAAACCTATAAGCAAAACTTTGTGTTGAAATAATTAAGTATTAGTGTAGACAAAATTTAAAACTTCTTGTTAATCAAATACAACACTCTATTAGTTTTAAAAATTTAAAGTATAACTTTCAAGTTTAATATTTATCAAATAT
>JAULJZ010181289.1:1310-22409 GCA_032270985.1 Heliamphora pulchella | reverse complement strand
TATATTTGATTGCATTATTAAAAGGTTTTCAAAAAATTTTTAAAATTGTTATTTATTTTTAAAAGACCCAATTCACCCCACCTCCTCTTGGGTTGCCTAGAACTTATAGAACAAATGAGACATTTCATTTGTATAACTACAAATGTATCATTATTTTTTAAATGAAACATTATAAGAAATGTAATATCAGACCCGACCACCACTACCACCAGAACCACTAACACCAAACCACCACCACAATCACCACCTCACACACACACACACACACACACAGAAAGAGAAACAGCAGAAACAATCTAAATGGGACTGCTCAAACAAGGGCTTGTTGGGCAACGGCGATGGTGCAGAACGGTGAGGCGGCGAACGCGATCCACGACGAGGGACGACAGCAGAGAAGACGAGGAGCAACGACGAGGCGACGAGCGCGATCCACAGTGAGGGGCGACGACGCTGTGCAGACTGCTCAGATCTAGCGGAGAGCGCGATCCACAGCGAGGAGCGTGATCCACTGCAAGGCGACAAGTGTGATCTAGATCTTGCAGCGACGCTGTGCACGCTGCCCAGGTTCGTCGTCGCTGTCGCCATCCACGGCGAAGGGCGGCGAGGGCGGCTACAAGGTGCGAGGGCAGCGGATCTAGTGGTGAGGCTACCAAAGGGGGAGAGAGAGAGTGTGTGAGATAGGGCAGAACAGGGAGCGTGAGAACAGGTTTGGAAAATAAAGGTATATTTGTCCAAGTCAGTAATAAATTTTAAAAAGTAGGACCTAATGAAATATTTAAAAAATAATTAGGACTTAATGGAATACAATTTCTCCAAATGGGATCCTAAATTAATTTTTTTCAAAAAAATTAATTGTGTTATTGTAATGGACCATACCTTAGAAACTAATAGAAAGAAGATACATGTCAAAACTAATTTTTTCGACCCAATCCGATAAGCTTTTTAGAATAATATAATATTCGTCAGCTAATTATAGAAATAAATGAATAATAGTTAATTAGTGGAGAAACTCAAATCCAAATTTCTTGACAAAATCTTATACTTAATTTTAAAATCGAAATTCAAAAATTTACATTTAAAAAAACCAGTTATCGAAAATCAAAATAAAACAATATTATATAGCTTGAAAATTTTCGTGAAAATTTTAATTATACGATAAATCATAAGAATACATTAAAATTTTATACTAAATTTTTAAAAATTTTCTAAAACTAAATTTTTACATCCAAAAATTTACGCAATAGAAAATATACAATAAAATAACACTTGACAACTCCTTTTCATGTAAAATGCCACGTAACCCTAAGTGTTGTCCCTCATTTTGCCTATAAACTGCCACCACTATGCATATCCCATTTCTCATAACACAACACGCACACAAACATGGCTCTTTTTTCAAAATAAATTAATTTTTTAACTTAATTAATGGATTAGGGCTTTTAAAACTTAAATCTCATTCTACGTAAAAGCGTGTGTAGCAAACACGCTTTATGTACAAATATTTTTGACAAATACTTTAGTCTTGCAAAAATAATATTTAAACATAAAACGTGTTTAGTAAACAAGCTTTATGGTCTAGTACATAAAAAGTGTTTACCAAACACGTTTTTATATACTTTTATACATAAACTGTGATTACCAAACACGCTTTAATTGTTTACGTATTTTTGTAAGCAAGCGTGTTTAATAAACACGCCTTTAAACTTTACACAAAAAGCGTGCTTGGTAATCGCGCTTAAAGCGTAACAGTATTACATGAAAAGCACTTAAAAGCTTTAAAGTGAAGATCTTTACACAGAAAGCGTGATGGTCAATCACGTTTTCTTTGGAAATAGGAAATGTCTTTACAAAAAAAGCTCAATAGAAAACATATTTACATAAAAAGTGTTTTCTTTAGTTTTCGAATATATTTTTATAATTGAATCCATTTATTACTTAAAACTCGTCGAGTTTCTTGTTTGTAAAAAAAATTAGATTGATTTGATAACTATAACTACGTGATTGAATAACATTTGTTTAAAAGTATTTTTTTAAATTATAACTTTTATTTATATTATTTATAAAAGAACATTATGTGATTAAGTAGTTACAGTTATCTGGTCAATTTAAATTTTTATATGGATAACAAACTTATTGAATTTTACGTAATAAACGGATCCGATCATAAAAAATATTTAGAAATTAAATCAAAAAAATGAACAAAATTTAAAATCATTGAGATTAACTTATATAAAGCATATGTTTACGCTAAAAGCTTTCAGGAACAAAATTTGGCATCTAGGAACAAAATTTCAATTTACGCTAAAAGCGTGTTTAACAAACACGATTTTATTTATTTTAAATAAAAACGTGTTTGTTAAACACATTTTCATCATTTAAGCTTTAAGCGTGTTTTTCAAATACGGTTTCATGTTGTTATAGCTTAAAGCATGTTTAGCAAACACGTTTTCTATTAAACACGTAGAATAAGAATTTTTATGGAAATTAAGCTTAAAGCGTGTTTAGCAAACACGTTTTCTATTAAAGCGTGTTTACTAAACACGCTTTTACGTAGAATGGGAATAAAGTTTAAAAACTCCTATTTCGTTAATTAAATTAAAAAACTAACTTATTTTGATAAAAGAGCCCACAAACAGTGAGCTGAGAAAACATTTGAAACAAGAAGGAGAAGCACGTAGCAACAAGCGCGCAACAGCGCCACTTGTCGCTGCCACACGCCAGTGCCAACACCGGTGCCGCTATCACCTACCATCACCGCCGCTCAGTCCCACTATCACCGCCTCTCTCTCTCTCTCTCTCTCTCCTCACTTTAAGCACCACCACACACCACGTTGCCACCATGCACCACGTCTCCCCTCCCTCTCAATCCCCCTCACGGTCTCTCCTTCTCCCCTCCCTCTCACTAACCACCAAACCACCACCCCCATCACCCACGACCAACCACCAACCTTCGCCAACCAACTACCAACACCGTGAGCCACTACACCGTTGCCACCCGTCACCTTCACGCCACCCTCACACCTCCACAGTACCACCATGACCCACCACGGCCACCCCAAACCACCCACGAACCGCCGAATAACGAACTTATCATTTTAAATAATTTCACAAAACAGTGTCTCCGAACCACCTTCAACCACTCGCCGCCACCACCACGAACCTCAAAACTTGCCGCCGTAATTTTAGTTAGAGCCACCCCGCTGCCACCTTCGCATAGTTACAAACGGCCGTCAAAACCAATATCCGAATTATCCATACGACAAGTTCAAAGTTGGATGAAAAATCAAAAACCACCCCCTCTCTTGTCCCTATTCTTCCCACCACTATTGAATGCATGCACAGATAATATTTTTAAAACTTAACATGTACTCTCTAGGGGTGGGCATGGGTCGGGTTGGGCTTTAACCCATAACCGAACAGATCAAGATCGGCTCTGAAGAAATGGATCCAGAACCGAACCATTCATACTTTGGAACCAACCCAATCTAACCCATTTTACCTCGGGTTGGTTTAGGTTGAACCGCGATTTTAGCCCTAGACAACCCAAGAGGGGGTGAATTGCATTTTAAAATAATAATAACAATTTAAAAAAACTTTTATAAAACCTTTTAATATCTCAAACAAATATAGTAAGATATATGACAATAAGAAAATTAAAGAGCTTAGGGAGAGAGAAATTGAATGACACCAAGAGCTATAGTGGTTCGGTTTCTTCCAAACCTATGTTCACTCCTCAAAACTCCCATTGAGAATTTGTAGTATTCTCGAATGCTTCACAGGCGCATTCAAAAATCTTTACAGTCTCAAGAAATTTCTGTAAAATAATTTTCTATTTTTTGTAAACTCTCTTGAGCTCTTCTTTAAGAAATTCACTCACTCTTTTAAAAGATTAAGGGTAACTCACCCTCTTTTACAATAAATATGAGAGTCAAAGACTCACTAACTAACACTCATGACAAATGATTGGAAATAAATGAGCTAAAGAATGTGAGAATAAGCTAGATGAGTAATTGAGCAGTAAATGTTTCTTGAAGATTTTGAGCTTTAAATTCAAGCAATAGAACAGTATCCAGAGATTTGAAACTCTAAAAATTAACTTCTTATATAGTTATCTGAATTAAATGACCGTTGGTGGAGGCAATTAATGCTCTAAAATCATACCAATAGAACTAGTGTGAGATTTGAGATTTATCGCAGGTGTCGACACAAAATATCTAGTGCTTGATTCTTCAAGTGATTGTGTCGACTCATATCTTCGTTGGTGTTGACCTTATTTCTACATTTTTCTTACCTGCACAGTGGTGTGAACTCATGGAACAATTGGTGTCGACCTCATATATTTCTTTAGCTTTCTAGGTGAGACTTTGGTGTCGACTCATATCTTTATTAGTGTCGACCCTTTTCGTCAGATCAGCTATTAGAATTTTGGTGTCGACTTAAAATCGTTTTGGTGTCGACCCTTGAAGATACAGTTAGCCTCGGTTCTTTGAGAGTCGGCTTATCTTCATTTTGGTGTCGACTTAGAAAATCATAGGCAGTCTCGGTTGTTTTCAACTTAAAATTCTTGTTTCTGAAATGAACCTTTATGTCTACTCAGAAATCTTTGGTGTCGACCCTTTTGACTTTGAGTCAGGAAAATGCTTGAAATCCTGGTGTCGACTCATTTTTTTCTGTGTCTACTCATTTTATTTTGTAGAGGGTGTTTAGGTGTCGACTCATGTATCTTTGGTGTCGACCCGTAGAACCGAAGTTTGGAACCCGAATAATTATTTGGTGTCGACTCAAAACACTTTGGTGTCAACCCAAAAATGCATCCTGCAAAGGGACAAAGGTGTTAACCCATTCTGCATTGGTGTCGACTCAATGTGGATCCCGGTCCAATACTGAAGGCGTCGACCCAAAATTATTTGATGTTGACTCACTTGAGTTCTTGAAACATTTTAAACAAAGTAGTTAAGGTGTCGACCCTAAATTTCAATGGTGTCGACAAACTTGAGAATTTCAAGCGTGCTTTGCCTTAAGGTGTCGACTCAATTATTAATTTGTGTCAACACAAAATATTTTTTTTCAAAACACTAAGTGTCAACCCATTTGATGCAAAGTGTCAGCATAAAATGACATAAGGTGTCGACTCATTTGTCGCATAGTGTTATAAACACCCCAATTTGACTAAGTCGAATCTTAGGCACCCATCTCGAATGCGCTCCAATGACGAAGATATGAGAATTATGCTCTAAGATACTTCCTAGCAAGCAAAATTAGGAATCTGGTTTAAAACCCAAGAAAACCACCAAAACCTTCAGGTCGTGACATTCTTATATTCACGGCCGCCACTTTTCTGAAAATCCTAGAACTAGCCGTGCCCTTGATCATCACGGCAGCCACTTTTTGAAAACCCTAGAATAGGTCGCGACTTCCTTTCTCACGGCCGCAACTTTCTAAACCTAGCCGCAACTTTTGAAAGTCACGGCTATCCTTTTTATTGGCGTAAAGGTAGCGACCGGCACTGTATAAAAGCAACAAGGTAGCGGCCGTCACTTTGATTCCTTTTTGGACAGGTGGCAGCATTCCAAAGTTTGTCTGGGCTCCCACTTTGCCTATAAATAGGCAATGTTTTCAACAAAAATAGAAGAAAAAAAAGTAACCTGGATACCCAAACTCTGCCCAAATACACCCCCACCCGATATTCTCCCATCCATTCCATGCTTTCCGAGTCTTGTTCGAGTTCTTGTTTGCATTCTGAGGGTTTTTGGAGCTCGTATTAGCTCGGAGGTTGCCCATTTTCACACCTGAGGAGCCATTCAGGGTGGATATTCACACGAGATAACTATAGGAACCCACGATATTCTTCTAAACCCTCATTTTTTTTCTTCCGAGGGTGTCGTGGATAAGGTTTCTATTTATTTTCATTGTTTATTTGTCATTTATTTCAGTATAAGTATTGTTCATTCAAGTTTTCCTTTTCAATAGTGTATTAGTAATTTTCTATTTCGTATATTACAATCGTTTTTATTTTATTTTGACGCTCACAAGCACGCTGAGCATATCAAAAGCTATTAGAGGTTCTAGAAATATGACAGCCGCAACTCTTTTAATATCACGGCCGCGTATTTTATTAAACCTACAGTCACAGCCGTTACTTTTGCACACTTAGATGACACCTTTTTACCTACCTTTCTCACGACCGCAACATCTTACTATTTCGGCTGTGGCATTTGTTTAAATGCTAAAAACATGAAAACTCTCTTTAAAAACACTCTGTCATTCGTTTATTTCACGGTATTCTTTCCTCTTTTTCCTCATTCTGTTTTGCTTTTCTCTTCTCTGTATCACAATCCATGTTCTTATTGGGTAACGAGTGGTACATCTGGCCTAGATCGAATGGGTCGCAGTCTCTATTTTGTAAGCCCCATTTTTTCTGTATGTTCTGTAGTTATAAAAACGTGATGGCCACGACCTTTCAATGTCACGACCGTGTGTTTTATTAAACTAACAATAACGGCCGCCAATTATTTTTCAACAGCCGCAGCTTTATTTTCATGTTTTTCATGGCCGTCATATCCTCTTACCACGGTCGTGAAGTTTTGTGAGGCCAATGACATAAAAGATGTGTTTAAAGCATTCTAATATTCATTTCAATGATTTGTATGTCTTATTTTGAGATATTGCTTGGTGGATCTACCGTAGAATAAATAGGTTATGGTCTCTGTCCTGTATGTTCTGTCTATTTGAGCCCTTTTTAGACCTTATATTTTGATTATACCCTTTCTGGACCCTAAAAAACCTTGGCCGCAATTTTCATTTGTCATGGTCGTAATCTTTTTCATTATGTTTCTCGCAGTAACCCTATATTTGTCACGGCTGCACGTTTGGTGATTTATTTTGTCATGGCCACAACATTCGTTGCTACGGCCATGAGTTTTATGTATATCCAGTAGCTCAAGAATGGTGTTCAAATCTTTTCTGTTTATTCTGTATAGCATGTTCATAGCATGATAGAGATAAAAATATTATTACATGACCCTTAGACCCTTATTTGTTCATTTTATCGCTTACTCGTATGTTTTTTGCTTTGTTTTACTCAAACGATACTTGTGGCATATCTAGAAATAATAACCAAGTTGCATGACCCTAGGATTATAGTTAGGATTTTGTTTTTTTACTTGCTTTTGTTTGAACTCTCTTTAACCGCATATTCTGTATATGTTATCTTTAAAAAGTTTACAACAAAAATCAATATTGACGAAATAGAAGCCAACCTCACGGTTGGAAAAAAAGGATACCTAACACATTCTTTTTGTTTTTCTTGTTTTTTTCTCAAAAATCAAGTGACAACTCCATTTTTCTAAAAAATATGCTCGGATGCCTTGGATTTTCTTGTTTAAAAAGAAAAGAACATTTTTTTAAAAACAATAGATATCTGATGCATCGTCTCTCCCGAAAATAATACCCGCAAGTTTCAACACTTAACTTTTTTAAACAATTAAATATAATCTTTTTAAATCAATTTAATTAAAAAAATAAATTATCAAAATTATCAAAATCTAATTGAAAAGCCCGTGGACTAACACGTGGTTCCATAATCTTTCCAAATAAAAAACATTTTTACTTCAGCTGCATTGCAAAAACACCAATATATTCTTGCTTCAGCTTGTAAAAAAAATAGTATTGCTTCAGCTTCAGCTCCAAACTTAGCATCATCGTCAAAAGCACCAATATCGCTGAATTAGTTCCCAAATTTTGAATTGACATTTACATGGAAAAAGAAAGAAAAAGAAAATCGATTAAGGTAGTAGTAGTTTTCTGTTTCGCAAATAATTGGATTGTTAAAGATAAAGAAGAAAGATGATTAGTAGTTAGGGCTTTTCTTTTGTCTCACGGACACTTTACTATCATCCCTCTCAAAATTAACTAATAAATTTAGTTTATATATATATATATATATATATATATCTTCGGGTTTCGATTTGGGTTGATTTTAAAACTTACCAACCTGAGAACTGACCCGACCATATCTGTTTCAAAATTTTTGAATCCAGAACCAACCCATCACCTTGGTAGAACTGAACCAACCCAACTCATAGAAACCAAGTTGGGTTGGTTCACGAGTTATTCGGGTCTCTTGAACACCCCAAGTTCTCTCCCCTTCATTGCATGCATATTTGGCTAAGTTGTAAAAAAAATATTTTAATAACTACCAAAATAATTATTTTGAAGTTAGTATATTTTTATGGTTATCAAAAATTGGAAACTTAAAAAGAATTTGAATTAATTAAGTTAAATAACTAAGTTATTATAATAAAATTTTAATCTAAGTTCATTTTTGGAAATTTTTATCAAAAATAGTATTTTGTTTATTTAAATTGGGAACTTGAAATTTAAAGAGTTAATGAAATAAGTTAAGCAGCCAAAAATGACATATTTTTAGCTAAAGTTTTATGTTAAACTTTTTAGATTTTAAGTCTATAAATAAGTTTAGAAAATTTAAAGTGTGGAAATAAAATTTTAAGCTAAGTTTTATTTATTATTTTTCTAAAGGTATTTTTGGATATTTATTTGAAAATTTAAAATCTTACAAATTCACTAAGATTAACTAAAGTTTATAGAACCTTTAACTAAGTTTTAAAAATATTATTACTAAGAATATTAAATCATGAATATTTCTTACTAGGTATGGAAGTTTTGTCATATGAGGATTAGGAGAATGTGATCATGAACGAAATGATAGTTTTGTCATGGTTAAGATGAGAGTGCTTAGTTTTATTTTGAACTAAAATGCATGAATTATGCTTTAAACTTACTTTATATATAAATCCATGTTTTTAACCATAAAAACTTGTAATAGCATAATCTTTTTATATTTAAATGTCGTGATATTTTTAAATATGTTATCTGTACCTTTTAAAAAGTATGTGTATGTGAAAAGTATTATTTTGAACTAAAATGCATGAATTATGCTTTAAACTTACTCTATATATAAATCCATGTTTTTAACCATTAAAACTTGTGATAGCATAATCTTTTTATATTTAAATGTCGTGATATTTTTAAATATGTTATCTATACCTTTTAAAAAGTATGTGTCAGTGAAAGAAAAGTTTTAATAATGTTATCAATGATATGATATGATGTTCCAAGGTGGGAAGTTATAAAAATTTCTAGTCCTTTATATCTCGTTAGGGGAGATTACTCAGCTATGAATTTTGTTTGTCTCTATAGGGGAAGTTTTCCGTTGAACTGGGATTATTTTGCCTTAAAGGTCTTTCGGGCTAAGTCACGGGTTATAACATATACCACTCGTGCTTGGTGGAGAGTGGCCCTCATTTCATCACGTTGCTATTCGTGCATTGAGAATTGAGGTTACGGTACCGTCGGAACTCTCGACCGTGAGGTTGACGACTACTTAGACACTGTTGGAATGAATTATGAATGAGACATGGTTATTTTAAATTGTGCCGGTTATGCCGGAGACTTTGCTTTAAGTATGAGACAATAAAAATCAGTGAATCATGGTTGTCGAACCAAAGCAATATTTTTGCAAAGCTTGATAAAATTCTTCATAAACTATGAGATTTTGTAAAAAACGTGATGATTTATGCCATATAATATTATTAAATGTTTGTTTTGCATTTTGTTCATCATACTACTAAGTGCACTCTCATGTAATTTTGTGGTTACAGTCAGTAGGAACAACTAGAAATTGGTCCACTACAGTCGTCAGTTAGAGACTGTTTTATTTTAATACAATGTTATAAAGTATGAAACTTTTGTGTAAACCAGTTTAGGTATTTGGAATGGTGTATCTCTAATGTGTATAATACTTTTATTTTTATAAATAAATAATTCCGGTTTGACTCGTATACATAAATTTTTGAATGTGTTAAGTTACATCGATTTTTTGTTTTTTCTTGCCCCTGGAGAGAGGATGTGAGAGTTATCACTCCAATTACTTGTTCGTATAACTAAAGATGAGAGAAATGGAGAGAAATGAAAAGAGATTGAGAGATTTAGTTACCATTTTGTTACGAATTTTTGCCTCGGTATTATTCGTTTTTAGTTTGGCAAATCTATGACAAATGTTTATTTAATTTATGTATTTTATTCGTTGATTATTTTACACTTGTCTTGTTCTAATTTTGATTTAATATTGCAGGGTCACGCAAAAAGAGAATAAATCATCAATAAATAGCCCGCGGTAACAGACCGCCCGACAGACCGCTCGAGCGGTCTATCGAGCGGTCATTTACACCTCTCGGTATTTTTGTCTGCAACAAGAATTTGCTGCTTTACAGACTTCACCGATCGAGTGGTGAATAGACCGCTCGAGCGGTCCTCGGCGAGTCGGGTTTTTTTATGAAGCAGCATCTAGGGTTTTTGTATGCTCCTATAAATAGGAAGCTAGGTTTTCTTATTAAGTGAGCCTCATTATTTTATTTTGTATGAAAACCTAGCCGCCACAAGCTTTGTAATTTATTCCATCATACTCGCAAGCTAGTTTACATACGCGAAAGCTAGTTTACAACAGTTTGATAATTTTTTAGCTTCCGCATAATCAAGCCAATCATCAAGTCAAACAAAGCTTCAACAATTAGTTTGGGTTCGTGGAGTCGCTTGAGAGGATTCTCAAGTGTTGAAGTCTGGTGAAGGAGTTCGTCAGCATTGAAGTCCGAGGGTGCGTTCCAGCGGCAGTCAAGAATAGGAGTTGGTGCACGTGGATTCGGCAGAAGTAGGCTTTCAAACATTTGGTTGTGGGTACAATGTCGGTTTGTAAGATTCTCTTGTAACCAACGATTATATAGTGTTTGATTTTCTAGACTCAGAGTGGTCTAATGATTTTTACCCAGTTTGGGATTTTTCATGTAAAAATCGCCGTCTCTGGTGTGGTTATGATTATTTATATTTTCTGCTTGTGGGATTGATTATTTTAAGCTTTTTGCAACGTTTAGCCTACTTAAGAAAATTATTTTGTGCAAATCAGCCAGTAAACGAGATTTTTCAATTGGTATCAGAGTAGGTCACAAATTTTTTTAAAATTTTTTTTTAAAATTTCTTTTGTGTGATCCATAGACTGATTTGGTATAAATGAATTTTCTTAGAGAAGGCGCTTCGACCAGTAGACCACCCCTTCTTAACGGCTATAATTACTCCTTTTGAAAAGTTAGGATGAGAGACTTTTTAAAATCTATTGACGAAAGATTTTGGCTTTCCGTTGTTGAGGGTTACAAGCCTCTCACCAGTGTTATTGATGAAGTGATCGTCCCTAAGCCCGTGGCTAAATGCGACAGAACTGATTTTGAGAATGCAGGCTCGATAGCAAAGCAATAAATGCTATCTTTAATGGAGTCACGCAAGATGAGTTTTGTAGAATTAGTACATGTGACTTGGCTAAAGAAGTATGGGATATTTTTCAAATCACTCACGAATGGATTGATACTGTAAAAATCTCAAAACTTCAATGTCTCACAACAAATTTTGAAACTCTACGTATAAAAGACGATGAAAGTTTTGACGATTTTTACGCAAAATTAAGTGATATTGTGAATGCCTCTTTTAATCTTGGTGAAAAAATTTCTACTTCTAAAATCGTTCGAAATTTTTTTACATCTTTACTCGAACGTTTCCAACCAAAAGTCACAGCAATAGAAAGGAGTAAAGTTATTGATTCTATTTATGTTGAAGATTTAGTTAGAAACCTGCACACATATGAGCTAAATTTTTAAAACAAAAAGGTTTCCAAAAATTTGACATTCTCTTTGGCTTAAGATTTTGCAAGTGACTTTGATGATGATTTAGATCCTGAGATGATGACTATTTTTGTAAAGAAATTTAATTTTTTTTAAAAAACTAAAAAGCCTAATCTGGAGAAAAAATCGCAAAAGAAGCACGATAAAGATAAAACCAAAAATATGTCCAATTTTATTAAAAAGGGTCGAAATGCCAAATTTTTAAACTCCAATGCTATGAATGTTGGAGAAATATACAACACAAGATATGCTCGGTGGTCCAGAAAATACATGTTTATTAACTTTCAACGCTTACAATAAATTGAGATTACAGAAAACAAAATTGTAGAAAATAATATGAAAAGAATACGCAAATCGAGTCCTGCAAACGTAGTTTTCTTAAGAATGATTTACTACCTACCAAGGGTGTTGTAGGTTTCTCCACCAGTGCCACTTTTTCAAGATAAAACGGTTGACCCAAACATTGAAACACCTCTAAAGATCGGCTACTCGAACATATCTCGTCTGTCTTCTCTCACAACAGAATTCGTATCAGAGTTTGTATTCTCTTCTTGTATTCTGGTTTTCACCCACTCACCTTCATTCTTATGCAGAATACTAGAGAAGTTCTTATATAGAACTTATCTCATGGAGGGATATCAAAGAATTGAATAGGAAAATCAATTGCCAATTGAATTCAGAAATCAATTTTTAAATAATGGCCAATTGAATTCAATATTTCCAATAATCCCCTCATAAATGAAATTGGCGGGAGTACAAATCCAAATTACAAAACTGTTTGCAAGAGAGAGAGAGACAACTAAAAGTCTCTGTATAGGATAGGTAGCGGTTAGTCTTGAACCTTCACTTGTGTGAACCTATCGGATTTACCAAAAAATAAGTGGGCAGTACCGCCTTGAACTGTGTCGCCGTAACAGTAAATTGAGATAATAGGCTTCACACAACGACTTTCACAACGAAGTTTTCGTTCTTACGGTTGTGTTCGTTTTGGTTATGAAACACTCTTCCTGGTTCTGCAAGTATTTTCTCAGGAATTTCGCCTTGTCAAATTCTCAAAGAAGCGGCCCGACTTCATACTCACATAGGTGACTTTATTCAATGGTATTTCTCTATACCAACTTAGCTCACTAGGAAAAAGTCATTAAAAGCTAATGCTTAACCTCCCAAATCACTGCTGCATCATAGGAATAGGTAAGAGTTCTCAAACCCCACGGTGATTATCTTAGGTATACGGAATTAGGTTGTCCCATTGAACCTAGATCTTGGGATCTCTAGTCAGCTAGGTTGGGTTTTCCTTGACGTTACCTTTTATGTCATAGGGTTTAATCCCATTCTTATCGATGCTCGTTCAACTAACTCTCTAGTTAACCCTTTGGTCAGCGAACCCGTAATATTGTCCTTTGACTTTACGTAGTCAATTGTGATAACCCCACTTTAGAGTAGTTTTCTAATGGTATTATGTCTACAACGTATATGTCTAGACTTACCATTATACATATGACTCTGTGCCATACCTATTGTTGATTGACTATCGCAATAGATACAAATAGCTGGTATAGGTCTAGGCCATCTTGGAACATCTTTTAAAAATTACCGTAGCAATTTGGCTTCTTTAGTTGCTTTATTTAAAGCAATAAATTTTGATTCCATTGTAGAACGTGCTATACACGTCTGTTTGGAAGATTTCTAAGATACCGTTGCACCACCAAGTAGAAAGACATATCCACGTATAGACTTTGAGTTTTTCGTGTCCGATATCCAGTTTGCATCACAGTACCCTTCTAATACTGCTGAATATCTGGTGTAGTGCAGTCTCAGATCACGAGTATATCTCAAATAGCATAGTAACCTAACTATCACTTTCCAGTGATCACGTCCTGAATTACTCGTGTATCGGCTCAGTTTACTTACTAAATAGGCTATGTCAGGCCTTGTACAACTCATCAAGTACATTAGACTCCCGATGACCTGAGAATATTCCAATTAGGAGACATTTTTTCCCCTATTTTTGGATAAATGGAGACTCAGGTCCACCGGGATCCTGGTGACTTTAATGTTAGAATTTTTGAATTTCCTTAGAATCTTGCCAGCATAGTGAGTTTGAGACAACGTAAGGCCGTCCAATGTTCTGGTGACCTGGACACCTAGAATCACATTAGCAAGACTCATATCCTTCATGTTAAACTTTGAATTCAACATATCTTTAGTAGACTGGATAACCTTATCGTTACTTTCCACAATAAGCATGCCATCAACGTAGAGACACAGGATGATATAACCTTCATCAGTGTCTTTGACATATATATATTTGTCGCATTCGTTGATTCGAAACCCATGAGACAATACTACATTGTCAAACTTCTCATGCCATTATTTAGGAGTTTGCTTTAGACCGTACAAAGATCTAACTAGCCTACAGACTTTTTCTTTAGGTCTAGAAAAACCCCCAGGTTGTTCCATGTAGATTTCTTCATCTAAATCTCCATTTAAAAAAGATATTTTTACATTCATTTGATGTATCGCTAGATTTTGTAAGGCTGTAATAACGGTTATCATAAGAATTGAGATTATCTTGAATACAGGAGAATAAGTATCAAAGTAATCTAGGCCTTCCTTTTGTCTGTATCCTTTAATAGCAGGCCTAACTTTGTACTTATCTATTGATCCATCTGCTTTCATCTTCCACTTAAAGATCCATTTGTAACCCAAAGGCTTACTACCTTGTGACAAATCCACTAGTTCCCACGTATGGTTCTGCAGTATGAAATCAATCTCGTTTTTAATCGCTTCTTTCTAGAACGGAGCCTCAGGACATCTCACAACTTCCTTGTACGTACGTGGCTCATTTTCTAACAAATAGGTTATAAAATTCAGACCAAAAGAGATTGATTTCTTAGCCTGTTTGCTGCGTCTTGACTCTAATCAACTTTATCTTCTTGGTCTCTACTGCTATCATTAGCAGGATGCAAAGTCTATTTTACTGAATTGAACTCTTTAATAGATCTATACGGAAATATGTATTCAAAGAATGACACATTTCTAGATTCAATGACTGTATTCTTGTGAATATCTGTTATTGCAGATTTATACACAAGAAATCGATAACTACTGCTATTTTGAGCATAACCGATAAAAACACAATCAATGATTTTTGGACTTATCTTCTCCTTTTTAGGAGGAGGTATAGCCACCTTCGCAGGACACCCCCATGTTCTTAAAAAATTATAGGTAGGCCTCCTACCCTTAAATAATTCATAAGGGATTTTGTTATTCTTCTTGCGAGGTACTAAATTCGGAATGAGATTAGCGGTGAGAACCGCTTCACCCCACATGTTCTGAGGCAACTCAGAACGCACCAACATAGCATTCATCATATCCTTCTAGATATGATTTTTGCGTTCAGCAGTTCCATTCTGCTGAGGTGAGTAAGGTGCAGTGGTTTGATAGATAATTTCGTGCTCAGCACAGTATCCACCAAATGGTGATTCATATTCACCACCTCGGTCACTTCTCAACACTTTAATCTTTTTGCTAAGTTGGTTTTCAACATCATTCTTGTACAGAATGAATTTGTTCAAAACTTCATCCTTACTTTTTAGCAAGTATATATAGCAATACTTTGTACTATCATCAATAAACGTGATGAAGTACTTATTAGCACTGGGAGTCTAAATATATTTTAGATCACACACATCAGTGTGAATTAAGCCCAATGGTTCGGTGCTTCTTTCAATCGAGTGAAATAAAGATCTAGTTAACTTAGCCTCCACACAAGTTTCACACTTGTGAGTTTTATCAATATCAAAATTAGGTATGTGCTCCAAGTTAATTAATCTACTCATAGAATCATAATTAACATGACCAAGTCTACCATGTCACAAAATGAAAGACTCAAGCACATAAGCAACAAGAGATTTCATTTTATTAGTAGTGAGAATAACAGTCATTACATTCATTTTGAATTGACCATTGGCCATATATCCTTTCCCCATATACATCCTAACCTTAGACAAAGTAACTCTGTCTGCCTCGAAGACCATCTGAAACCCGTGCTTGCTCAACAGAGACCCAGATATTAGATTTTTCCGAATATCTAGCGCATAAAGCACATTATTCAGTGTCATCTCTTTTTCAAATGTCATCTTGAGGATCACCTGGCCTTTGAGGTAGCTGAATTTTCCATATATAGCTTCTGACCATGCTCCCCCATCTCAAAGATGTTAAATATCTATCTGTCATAACAGACGTGGCGAGTGGCCCAGGTGTCTATCCACCATTCTTGTGGATTTGAGCCTACCATGTTCACCTTAGAGACCATGGCTGAGAGGTCGATATTTGAGACATCCTCGGTTGCCTAAGCCATATGAGCTTGAGCTTGGGGATTCTTCAGCTTCTTGCACTCTGAAGCACGATGCCTAAACTTGTCACAGTTAAAGCATTTTTCTTAAAATTTCTTCTTCTGCTTTTTGGTAATATGACCTCTTGGACCTAGTTTGACATTTTTACCTTTCTTGTCAAGTCTTGTGTTGGCATGCCTATCATGAATACTCTTCTTTACTCCTGAAGAGTTTCTAACTTTCATCATTGTGAGACCCTGGCCCATTTTTTTTCGGTGTTTTCGGACGCGCGTTACGTATTTTTGTTTAAACATGTTTTTATTGCTTTTGATGCATGATCGGGGATAGATATGCATGCGGGCAAGTTCCCGGGGCCGTGGGGTGTTACGATGCGAATTTTAAAAAATTTCAAAAAAAGATATTTTGGAGGCCTATAAATATCTGGAGTTAGATATTTTCAAAAAGATATTTTCTAAAACTTCTCCAGTAAGTTTCTCATTTTCTCTCTGCCTTCTTTCTAAGTTCTCGGGGGCCTGGAGCTCAGGTTTTGACGATCCAACAGCAGATCCTTGGTATCGGGATCGTGGTCTACACATTCATCCGGACAAAATACAATTTCAGCGAAGCTCGATTTTGCACGTGGTTCGAGGCATCGAGTTTTTAACTCACCAAGGTAGGATTCTAGACCTGTATATTTTATAAGGGCGCTACGTGAAATCGGGTGTATTTCACCGGTCGAATAGCTGTAGATCTGATTTTTTGTAAAAGTTGAATTTTGGATTTAAAACCGTATTTTGGTGATTTCGGTGGGTGAAATCGTGTTTTGAGGGTTTTCTTTCGAGATTTTGGTATTGGATTTGGACGTGTGTATGTCCGAGGGTGTTGTGTGGGAGTTCGGAGGCTTCGGTTCGAGATTTGGAGGTGAAACCCATAGCTTTAAACGGTTTCTTGCCTTGTTCAGTCGATTGGACCTATGAGTTCAGTCGACTGGATCATAGTTCTTGGGGTTCAGTCAACTGAACTCATGGGGTCAGTCGACCGAACCGTGCGTTGAGGCGTTTTGGTGGTTTTTCAGTGTATTTTTCAGTCGACTGGAGGTTGGGGTCAGTCGATTGAATTCTGGGCTGTTTGTTGGTGGTTCGGTAGTTGGGTTTTGATTTTCAATTGGTGTCCTTTGGTATTCAATTGATTAATTTACGGGAATTAGTTGATTCAAATACCTTTGGGTCCCTTTTGGGGTTTGGTTAATGGCGTTGTTGTTTCGTGGGTCGTGTGGTGGTCTCGGGTGTTTATGTGATGCCGTTCTCGGGTGTGACGTGCATGGTTGGTTTAAGGTTTGTGGCATGGTTGTGTGAGTGCTGATTATGTGCGCGATGTGTGGGTTCGTGGTTTGGTCAAAGGTGGGGTTCTGGTGAGAATCGTCCTGTGAAAAGTTCAGGTGTTGGTTTTCGGATTGGATGTTGGTTGTCCCGGTGTGTGGACGGGTCGTTCTGGTGAACGGATGATGGTGTGTGGCATGTGATGTCTTATCGGGTTATGTGGCGTCTTTATGTGGAACATCGTGTTTGTATGTGCTTTGTGTTTATAGAACTATGGATAGTTTTATTTGGTACATGATAGTCGGATAAGTGGCCTTCTGTGGTTTTGAAGCGATTAGAGCTTCGGTTTGTAAATGCATGTGATATGCTCAGTGTTATCCCGTAGTTTCAGTATTATCCTGTTGTTTGTATTCAGTGTTACCCCGTTAATTTCAGTTTTATCTTGTAATATGCGGTGTTATCCCATGGCATGCGGTTTTAACCCGTGGTATAATCCCGTGGTCGGCGGTTTCATCCCGTAGCTTACGGTAAAGTTTACGATTTTATCCCGTGGTGTGGTTTGCAATTTTACCCCGTGGTCTATGATTTTACTCCATAGTATATGATTTTATCCCGAGAATGCATGTTATGTACGGATCTTTATACCAGTGTTAGGACTGGGATTACGGCTTGTGAGCGCCGATTTTACGCATCTGTACTGCGTTCTGTTAGAGTTGAGGTCTCTCGGTCTGAGAGGGTACATGAATTGCATGAAATACATTGTGGGACGGATAGGCTAGTTTTCAAACTGTTTTTAAGAGTCGCGTGGATCGTGACCTAAAAACCCTTTTCAACTATTTTCAAGGCTCCTGTGAGTGAGTCAAAAGTTTGTTTGTATCCTCGCTTTTCCGTTTGCATGTGAAAATATTTTCAAGGCTTGAAAGAGAGTCTAAAATTGCACCTCATTTTCCTACCATGTTTAGCTTATACTGCATGCCTCTTTAGTTTCTACTGAGCCTTGGCTCACGGTGTGAAATTTTTATTTTCTTCAAGTACCGATCATGCTGGTTGATCTAGAGGTACTGGAGAGGTGGAAGAGTTATAATCTTCTTTTTTGTTAGCTTTAAACATGTATGCTATAACATGTTTTTCGGCGTTGGGGCCGTGTGATGTAAGCCGTTTGGCATTTATATACAATGCATGTATGATTTATTTTGAGAGTGTATTCTCGAGCTAGGTGTTGTGGTTGATTGTTTATGGGTATTTCACGTGGTCCGGAGTTTGAGGCGTGACAATCACATTGGCCATGTTAGAGTTGAACTTGATACTCTTGCTCCTTGCTCGATTCTCTTCCTCAACATTTAGCTTGAAGAATAGAGCCTCCAGAGTCATCTCTTTATTCTTGAACATTAGATAGCTCTTGAATTTCCTCCATGTTTCAGGAAGCTTGTGGATGGCTGCAGCCACTAGGAATGCTTCACTCAGTAACATCCCTTCTACTTTGATCTCATTGATCAGAATCTGAAGCTCTTGGACTTGAACCGTCACAAGTTTTGAGTCTTTCATCACATAATCAAGGAACCGGCCCACTATAAACTTCTTGGACATGGCACCTTCAATTTTATACGTTCGATCTAAGGACTACCATAGTTCCTTAATAATTTTTGCCTCATTGAACACAGAGTACAATGAGTCATCTAGAGCATTTAGAATATAATTTTTACACAAATAATCGGCATTCTTCTAATTATCAACTGCTATTAATTTCTGAGTGTCTTCTTTCTCATCAGCAACTGGAGCTTCCTTAGTTAGGCATCTGGCCAGATTTAGAGTGGTGAGGTAGAACACAATTTTTGTTGCCATCACTTAAAGTCAGCTCCTCCTCCAAACTTTCTTGGCTTGTCCACGTGAGACAACGAAACAGTAGGAACACCAGGTATAGGAGCGACTTGTTTTTCAGTCGACATGTTTCTTGAAATAAGATCAATTCACATATTAGATCTTTACAATATCGATAATAAGAATAGATTAACAATCTAAACTTAATTCTCCCAAACATAGTTTATCATGAGGCGGGGTCCCAGGGGGCACGCCTCCTTGTGGGGGTTCTAGGGGGCCGTGCCCCCAGCGGGGTTCCTAGGGGTAGCACTCTTAGGCGGGAGTTTGAGGGCAGCGCCTTCAGTGGGGATCGGCTTGCCCAGTCAGGTCGTGGGGGTCCCTGTGGTAGTGCCCCTAGGCGAGAGTTTGAGGGCAGCGTCTTCAGTGGGGATCGACCTGCCCAGTTAGGTCGCGGGGGTCCCGGAGGTAGCGTCCCTAGGCGAGAGTTCGAGGGTAGCGCCCTCAAAATCTAAACAGTATGCAACATTGCTTATAGCAAGTGCTTCTGAATGTGTCAGGATCATCCCCAAAGTGCCTACCAGAAAGCTGACTATTTAGCTTATGGGCCCCAGAAGGCTGAACCATTCAACCTTTCAAAGGTCAGCCATGCACGGCTGCCTACGGCCTTAGCCGATCGGATCTCTATTAAGCATTATAGAAAGAAATGGGTTGAGATCAACAGAAAAA
Source organism: Heliamphora pulchella (assembly GCA_032270985.1). NCBI lineage: Eukaryota > Viridiplantae > Streptophyta > Magnoliopsida > Ericales > Sarraceniaceae > Heliamphora > Heliamphora pulchella. The sequence goes on along the minus strand of JAULJZ010181289.1, from coordinate 2,465 downwards.
GTGTCAGCACAAACAGAAAAGGTGTCAAAACAAATAGCGAATGTGTCAACACAAACATCATAGGTGTCGATACAAACAGATAAAGGTGTCAACACAACCAACGAAGGTGTTAACACAAACATCCTAGGTGTCGACGCAAAAGAACCAAGAGATTCAAACAGAGGAAGGTGTTGACATAAATAGAGAAAGGTGTCGACACAAAAGAACCGAGAGTTCAACTCAACACCAACAGAAGAAAAAAGGGCGACACCAACAGAAAATGTGTCGACACAAGCAGCCAAAAGTGTCGACACAAATAAAAAGTGTCAACACAAACAATCCAGAATTATCAAATTTCTGAACAGGCGACTGGGTGATGGCAGAAAGCAAACCACTGTGATTTGGATTATTCTGAATACATTATTCTAAACAAGATAATTGTTCCCATACTGCAACGAAGATATTAAATCCATAAAATCTGAACATACTCACAGAATATGTTAATAGTATAAACATGTATTTATACATTTTTTGTATGTATTTTCTGGTCATATACTGTATAAGACCTGAATCGAGCATGTTTTAAAAAATATGAATCATTCTTAAGATTGTTGAAGAAATATACAACACAAGATATGCTCGGTGGTCCAGAAAATATATGTTTATTAACTTTTAATGCTTATAATAAACTGAGATTACAGAAAACAAAATTGTAGAAAATAATATGAAAAGAATACGCAAACTGAGTCCTACAAACGCAGTTTTCTTAAGAAAGATTCACCGCCTACCAAGGGTGTTGTAAGTTTTTCCACCGGCATCACTCTCCCAGGATAAAACGGTTGACCCGAACGTTGGAATGCCTTCAAAGATCGGCTACTCGAATATACCTCATCTGTCTTCTCTCACAACAGAATTCGTATCAGAGTTTGTATTCTCTCCTTGTATTCTGGTTTTCACCCACTCACCTTCATTCTTATGCAGATTACTAGAGAAGTTCTTATGTAAAAATTCTCTCATGGAGGGTTACCAAATAATTGAATAAGAAAATCAATTGCCAAATGAATGGTATTGATTCTGGAATTCAATTGCTAATTGAATGGCCAATTGAATTCAGAAATTAATTCTTAAATAATGGCCAATTGAATTCAATATTTCCAACAATGAATGAAAAGGATA
>JAULJZ010181279.1:0-22410 GCA_032270985.1 Heliamphora pulchella | reverse complement strand
AAACTTACACACTTGACACTAAGAGGCTAGAATCAAAATAGGCCTGAGTTTTGGGAGTTTTGAGCTTTCTGCCCTGATCTTTGGAATATCATAACTCAGTGTAGAAAACTGCTATAAGCATGTTCTTTATATCCATACCTAGGTTTTTGTGTTTTCTTTCATTCAAAATTGGTTTGAACTCATTTTAGTAAGTAAAACTAGAGATATTGCAACTCTACCAAAGTGTGTCGGTTTCAGACCAGTCAACAATCCATACCTAAAAACCCTAGTTTAAAATGAGATCCGACTTTTTTCAAAACATAAAAGTTGTATAAAACATGTGTATCTAGCTACCCACCAATAATGAGCACAAATTAATAAGGTTTGATAGGTCGAAACCCCTTTGAAACTCCCTGTTGTGTTTCAGCTCTCGAGAGACACTTCTGTCACATATTTTCGTGTAGCCCAAACCCCCTATTTTTAGTGATCTATTCCAAACGTGGCATACAGTAACTTTGTAGATAACATATTGAAATACATTATGCCCAAAAATCAGACCTTAAATCCTCGGGATCATTCTCCAAAACCGTTTCAAACCCTCTGTCCAAAACCAGTTCTGCTGAGTTTTGGCGGCTGACAGAACCTATTTTCCAAAATGGCCAAAAAGTTTAAATTGTTCCAAACAACTATCCTTATCTCTAAACATGAAACTTGTAGGGGACATATTGAAATAGAACATATTCAAAAATGGGCTCATTTGGACTTGATATGATACTTCAAAATCGAGACCAACAGAGACACTTTTCTGACCTATTCTCTGAGCAAGTGCTGAACCGTTTTCGTTTCCGTCAAGCTATCCACCTAGTTGCCTTATGTTTTGGTCTTGGTGTAAAACATAAAAGTTGTAGAGAATACTTTATTCTAAATTGTCACCAAAAACCATAATTCAACTCCAAGTCTAAGTACCTCAAAATGCTGTGGTACTTTAAAATTTAATGATTGTGAGAAAGTAATAAATTGTTAAGTTAAATCCTTAAACAAGTGAAGGATTGAGCAAGTGCGTAGTACCCCTTAAACCTAAATGAAAAGTAACCATGGTCTCTAAAAATCAAGAAAACATTCAATGGTCAGAATCGCTTTAGTACTTCACGTTCTAAGAGGGGTAGAACTTCGTGTTAACGGTTAAGTCATATTTGCTTGCTAGGCATGGAAGTTTTGTTACCTGTGGAGCAAGCTAGCTCATTGACAAAGGCTTGGTTTGCATGCATATAAGATAAGGTGAGAGTGCTTAGCCATTATCTTGAACTTGAGTTTATATAAATGATGCTTAAAAATGCTTTGAAGCGCATGTTTTGAACTATGATCAGTTTGACGATTGCATGAACTTGTTATTTTCAAAAGCCATGATATTTTTAATTAAAGTGTGTGCTATCCCTGATATTCTGAACTAGCATGATGTTACTATGAAAATATGGTTAATGTTATGTGATTGTTCCAAAGTGTCAAGTTACAAGGATTTTCGGCCATTTATAACCCGTTATGAGGGAGGTTACCCAACTATGGGTTTTTTATTTGTCCCTACAAGGGAGGTTTTTCGTTAAGTGGGGGTTTTTGCCTTAAAGGCTTTTAGGCTGAGTTTCAAGTTTTTAGCAGATACCACTCGTGCTTGGTAAAAAGTGGTCCTCATTACATCACGTTGCTAACCATGCATTGCGAATTGAGGTTACGATACCGTCGAAACTTCTGGTCGTGAGGTTGGCGACTACTTGGGCATTGTTAGGGTTTGAGTCTAGATTTGAGAAAGTGGTCATGTATTTTAAATTTGTAGCGGTTAAGCCAGGAACATATTTCTGTTTACAATACTGAGAAGGTTCTGTATAATCTGTGATATTTTTATGTTCAAGCAAATGCTTCAGTTTCTATATTTTTTGTAAAAAATATGATGAACCGTTTTTAGAATGAGTTTTCAGTTATCCTTAATTAAGTAACTGTCTTTTCTATTCATGATAATATTAAGTGCGCTCTCCTGTAACCTCTGTCGTTGCAGAAACCAGGAACGGCTAGGAGTTAGTCCACCACAGGCGTTGTCGAGTAGTTTTGGTTTTGGTGTTTGGAATTATTTTAGTTCAGTTTTCTTTTGTTTAGTTTTTAGTTTTGGCAGAGCTTCATGTGTAAGACCCTGGAGATTTTTTATGTTTTAGAAGTAATGTATGCCCTTGGGATGGCAAATCTCTAGTGACTCATGTATACCTCTTTTCACATTAAGGTGTTGTGATTGCTTAGAAGTTCTTGTTTGGTCTCTTAATATCTTTATCCCTTATCTTTCTCTTTGGCCGCCAGTTTAAGACGGGATCACATTCATTTGTTCAGGTTTGGTTTCTTGTGGGAGCGGGTTGTTACAATCTTCTACCAGTCTGTTTGTCCTCTTTAGATTAATATGACCCAAGCGTAAGTGCCAAATAAATATTTGGTTCATTAAAGAAGGAAACATTCTCTTATATGGTAAATTTGATATGTTATTCAATTCACAGACTGAAAGTGCCTTCACTTCCAATGAAATCAAAGATACATCTTCTACTAGTCTGTTTATCTTTTTAAGATTAATATAACCCAAGCGTAAGTGCCAAAAAAATATTTGGTTCATTAAAAAAGAAAACCTTATCTTATTTGGTAAATTTGATGTGTTATTCAATTCAATTAGTTGCAATGTAGGAGAGATAGGAGATACGACATAAAAATCATCTACCAATGTACCAGAAAAAATAAAATATTTATTTTTCTTCACAACCACAGAGTCATAAAAATGAACAGAATATTTGTCATTTATTAAACTAGAAATCGAAATTAAATTTCTTCTAATCTAAGGTACATAAAGATAATCTTTTAGAAGTAATATCCTATCGCTACTAAAGCTGAGAGTGACATCTTCTACTGCAACTTATACTACTCTTGTATTATTACCCATATGCAGGTATATTTTCTCATTATTGAGCTGCCTGGTTTTCTAGAAGCCTTGCAAAGAATTGCAGACATGTTTAGTGGCTCTCGTATCTACACACCAGGTACCGGTAGATAACACCGCTAGACATGTTTCTACAACCAGTGAATAGAAATTATCTTGATTGTTCTGCATTCTGAGAAATACTATTATATACTGCTAAGTGTTAACCACCACTTAATTCCAAATAATCGCTTCGTAATGAACCCTTCAGATGGAGAAGTGATCCATATTAACAATTATCTAGAATTATTCCTAAAAGAAGTTTGTACTTGCGATACCGCAATTAATCTATCCAATGGAAAGAAAGGCCTTATTACCAACACGTAGGATTTAATTATATCGGCTACAAACTGGTGATGGAGACCACCGAATTTATTTGTAAATAAATTATTGGAGGTAAAACTGCTAAGATCATTATTTTTGTAAACAATTTTTTGATAAAAAATAACTGGACGGGTAAACGCCAAAACAGGCTTTAGATAAAACTTTTGATGTTGATCGATCATAATTAAAACCCGTGCAACCACAGTTAATTTAAAAGAATACCTTTTACTGGTCAATTATTCAACTACGACTTTGATTTCGAGTTGAAGCTCCCGTCAAACTTTCTACTGTATTTCCTTATGCAATTCCCAAATGTAGTGTAGGCTACAATCTATCGAGAATTTGTACTGACAGAACCTCGACAGCATTAGTCTTCAAGACAAGTTATGAATATGATTTAGTCTACCCGCATATTTATAGGGTTACAGCAAGGACCTGTGGAGTAATTATGAATCAAACTTCTAGTATAACACAGATACCCATCCAGCGGTTTCTGCAATTAAGCAAACCTCATTTCTGGTATCTGTAATTATGGAAAATCATTAGCGATTTCTGTAATTTCTATACAATACTGAATTACAGTTCACTCCATTATAGAACTATAATTGCACTCTGACCCATAATCTCAAGACCTTCTTGCATTGAGCTCCTATTATTAAATACTTACCATTTCTTCCCACGTTAAGATTCTCGATACTCACCAATTAAATTTAATTACTGACAATTTAATTTAATCAGCAACTTTATAGTTCTTAACCCCTTCCGCTTAACATATTTGACTGCTAGATAATCAAATTCACTTGTAGGGTTTGACCTGATCAAAACTTATAAGTTTTCTTAAGGGGGTATCGTCAATCCCGATATTTTGGGATGTGAATTCTGTCAACAATTAATATTTTCTATATTAATAGTACCGCTATCCAACTCACCGGGAATATAGACCCATACAAGAACGCACCCTCTAATGAATCAAAATAATGAATATTAAATATATGCAAATCAATAATTATATTAAGATTAAGAGGATAAACGCTATTCATAATAACCTTGGGGTGGGAATTAATTTATATAATCAGTATAAAATTAATTACCCAAAATGTCCCGTTCAATACACACAAAGTGTACTGGCACAGAGAGTCGGAACAATAGACAACGCTATTATCTATTCTCCGTAACCGAGATAGACCTACTAAAACTCGGTGTCACAGTCGTACCAATGGTATTTCTATTTTCATCTAAACTGTGAACATAAAACTTATATTCTGCAAGAACCTAAAATCTGGTCTTCTGTGTATAAACCGTACTCTACACACTAAATTAAATACTATACAAAATATTGGACATCCATGCATAACAAAGAAATGATATGCATACATTACTCATAAAGATTCTCATAAAATATAAAATTAATTTTATTAAAATAAAATTAAATATTAAAAACATGATTTTCAGTATACCAACCCGAACACGATTTGAAATAATCAAATATCTTTTCGTGTATACGATTCTAAATATTCTAATTTATTTAACCATCTTTTTGTGTTTAAATGCGTAACAAATAAAATTTAATAAATATACAGTTTTTTCTCCAGCTTTTCAGATAAGGTAGTGATTAAAGACATTTATTTATTTTATTTTTTATCCCGTATTTTTTGAAAAATAATAATTTATTTCGATTAAATATTTTTCTATTTAATTAATTCAAACTTCAGAATTAATTCCCACATTTTTTCAAGATATCCAATTTTATTAAAAATCTTCTTAAACGTGATATTTTGTAAAAAATAAAATATTTAAAGTTTTTTTATTTAATTAAAATTAATTAATTAAAAAAACTTAATTTTATTTTTCATTACAAAGTATTTTAATTAAAACTGAATTTTTGAATTAATTAAATTAACAAGATAAATAAAACAGATATGCAATCATTTACGCAGTTCATATATATATAAACATGATATACATATATCCCAGTTTTATAATCCAAGAGAAACGCTTAAGTGCTTCAGTCTTTCGAAGAGAATAAGCTGTAATAATCTTCTTTTATCTCTGATTCTTGTATCTTGATTGCATCAGGTTTTTCTGATACTATCTGATATATTAATATGTGACGACCTAAAAATTTTGGATTCATTTAGAGCGACAAATAAAATACTAGGTAACAGAAAGGCAAATTCTTATTCTAATATTTCTCCAAAAAAATAAAAATTTAAGCCAAAAATTTTATTACATCATTGTTCTTGCAACGAAAAATAATAATAAAAAAATAACTGAAAACAAAAAATACCGATAATAAAGACTTTGGTGGCTAGGTTCACATGAACCAGGGCTTTATCTGTTTTTCTACGTTCTCCTCTACAACGTCACCCTGCACTTCATAATCTGGTGTTTAAATCACCAGGGCAACATAAAACGAAACCATGAGTTCGAAGAACTCAGTAAACTCGTCACAAGTAAAGCATGCATTGATAACTAATCACATCAACAGATAGCAACAAATGAACAACAGATATATCAAAATGCATCGTGATTAATTAATTACTAATGACTCCAATTAGGATTATCCTGGATCACTACCCAAACACATTCTCCTCATCATCATCAACATCAAATCTAATACACGAGAAGTTTCTACGGTTCCAGTCAGATGATATTCTAGAATAATAACAAGACCTAGCCTACGGTCTGTTTCTACAAGATAATCATCCTAGAATTACAATCGAGAACACATCTATGTCTGCTTGATAAGTTACTCTAAAAATAAATCGGCCCAGCCTACGGCAGGTGTCTGCCAGGTAATTTATCAAAAACCTAAACTCTGCTGGATATTATCAAAGTTCGAACACCGGCCCAGCCTACGGTGGGTGCACTTTGATAATATCCATTACCACAACAACCACGACATACAACTAACTCCTCGTAATTAACCCTGTTATGATTATTAGCATGCGAAGTTTATTTATGCAATCCTCCCGATGAACACATTCCCAATAATTAAAATTATGCTAAAATCGATAATCATTCTGCGATACAAATCATACTTTAACGAAAAACGGCAACATAACATGCGATCATCAATAACAACATGAGATATCTAAACATGCATGAATCGATACACAATAATCTTATAATCCAACAAAATGTGTCAAGTGTCAGTTTGAATCCGAGTTTCGTATTTACATAACTTCTTTTTTTTTCTTTCTTCTTTTTTTAAAAAAAAAATTTGACTTTTTCTACAAAACCCAATTAAAGTTTGACTAATTGATTAATTATTTTTTTATGGATTGAACCTTCTTAAATTCAGAATATTTATTAAAAATATTCAAAAATTCTGCAACTAAATTATCATAGGATTCATCGAAGTAATTAAATATTGAACGGCGCAAAATTAGTGATTCGGTTATTTGTTTTTCTGGTTTTTGATTAATTGCTTATATTAAAAACAATCCCTTAATATCAGAATATTCATCATACATATTAATATATAATAACTAATTGGGACTTAAATTTTAAAAAAATAAATAAATACCGATGCGTTGCGAAACTAGAGGCTTCGATTTAAGATGAAAGGTTTAGATTCTTTCTTAATCCTACAAATCTAAAGGCTTATACTCCTCTCTTTTTTTTTAAAAAAAAATAAAGAACGGTTGGAGAACGAGAAGAAAACCGAACGGCGGAATAATCGAATATTATTCGTAATGATCAACAAAAATAAACACAGGTTTAGATCTTACCGATTGAAAAACAAAACCGTTGATTATCAAGAACACAATGTCAAAATTATGTCTCTGGAAAATCACGACGATCCGACTTCATTTGGCGCTTGATCCGTACAAAAAAGCACGCTGATTTTCCTCCTTTGACTTCCTCCCAGCGGCGCATTGGTGTGATTTGATTTAATTTCTAATTCCTAAGCTGCGGATGATATATATAAGGCACAAAAACCTAATGGGTATACGTGTGTGAGTATATATATATATATAAATATACTTATTTTATTTATTTATTTTTTTAAATTTTTTTGCCTTCCAAAAATAAAATTTTTATCTTCTAAAAGATATTTCTTTCCTAATGATATTATTACCTTCTAAAAAAATTATTATATTACTAAATTATTATTTCTTATTATTATTATTATTAAACTTAAACTTAACTTTAATATAAAACTTATTATAATCTTATTATTATGTAAACTTAAATTTTTAGCTTAACTTAAAAATTAAATTTACTTAGGTTTATTATTATAATAAATTCCATAAATTATATGCTACACAAGAAAATGATTAATTTCTATTTATTATTATTTGTTAAACATTATTGAAAAAAAATCTCGAAAGCTCGGGTCGTTGCAATCTACCCCCTTTCAAAAGAATTTCGTCCTCGAAATTTACACAGCAAAAAGGTGCGGGTATGTCACACGCATGGTATCCTCACGTTCCTATGTTGATTCTTCAACTCCTCGATGATGCCATAGAACACGTACTAACGGAATCGTCTTGCCTCGCAAAACTTTCTCTCAACGATCGAGGATTCTCACTGCCCTCTCCTCGAATGTCGTATCCTGATCCAAACTAATCTCCTTCTAGCTCAAAACATGGGTAGGGTCGAGCTCGTACTTTCGTAGCATTGATACATGAAAGAAATTGTGAACACTTGCTAACTGCGGGGGTAGGGCTAAACGATAAGCCACGGCTCTAACTTTCTGTAGAATCTCGAACGGTCCAATGAAACGGTGAGACAACTTTCCTTTCTTCCCAAATCGAATAATACCACGGTGCGGTTGAATCTTTAGAAAAACATGATCTCCAACTTCAAACTCTAATGGTCGGTGCCTTCGATCAGCATAACTCTTTTGTCGGCTTTGTGCTGTGGGAAGGCATTGACGAATCAGCTTAACCTTCTCTGTCGTTTCCATCACAAGCTCGGGTCCTAGCAAACTTGTCTCTCCTGCCTCGGTCCAACAGATAGGTGACCGACCAGGTCGCCCGTATAAGGCCTCGTACGGTGCCATACTAATATTAGCTTGATAACTGCTGTTGTACGCAAACTCCACCAGCGGTAAGTGCTTCTCCCAACTTTCGCGAAAGTCCAGAATACAGGCTCTAAGCATATCTTCTAGTGTCTGAATAGTCCTCTCTGACTGTCCGTCTAACTGCGGGTGAAAAGCTGTACTAAAACAGAGTTCTATCCCTAAAGCTGTTTGTAGACCCTACCAGAACTTGGATGTAAAGTGCGGATCGTGGTCAAATATAATGGAAACAGGTATACCGTGTAACCTTACGATCTCACGGATATACTTTTGACTCAACGCCTCAAGTATATCTATCATTCTAATCGGTAGGAAATGCGCTGACTTTGTGAAGCGATCGACAATCACACAAATTCCTGTATGCCCTTGCGGAGATCTAGGCAGTCCTGATATGAAATCCATTGTCACATGCTTCCATTTCCATTGAGGTATCTTTAAAGGTTGTAGAGTCCCTCCTGGTTTTTGATGCTCTGCCTTAACTTGCTGGCATGTCAAACAACGGTTCACAAAAATTGCCACATCCCTCTTCATGTCACTCTACCAAAATTGTCGTTTCAAATCTTGGTACATCTTGGTCACACCTGGGTGTACTGCGAACATCGACTTGTGAAATTCCTTTAATACTTGATCTCGAAGACCGTCGGTGTTAGGTACAAAGATATTTCCATGATATGTTAAGCCTCCATCGGCACGAAGCTCTCATCCCTGAACTAATTTCTGATTAGACAGCTAATGTCTGATGAAAGCTACCTCTGATTAAATCTTTGTGCTTTTAAAACTTGCTGGACAAGACTCGATGTTGCCACTGTCACACTAAAACAGATACCTTCACTTCGTTCTGACGGTTGCAAATGATACTCATTGAGGGTCTCTAATGAATTCCACAGACAAGCCAATTCCACTATTATTTTCTTGCTTAAGGCATCAACCACCGCATTCGCCTTACTAGGATGATATGCGATACAAAAATCATAATCTCCCAGGTACTCCATCCAACGTCGTTGTCTCATGTTGAGCTCCTTTTTTGTAAACAGATATTTGAGACTCTTATGATCAATGAAGAGTTCAAACTTTTCTCCGTATAGATAATGTCTCCACATCTTTAATGTAAAAATTACTGCTGCCAACTCCAAATCATGAGTCGAATAATTCTGCGCATGCAGCTTAAGCTGTCGAGACCTATACGCTACAACCTTACCAGTTTGCATCAAAACACAGCCAAGGCCTTCCTTAGATGCGTCGTAAAACACTGTATAACCCACGTTTTTGTCGGGTACTATTAGAATGGGTGCACTGGTTAATCTGAATGGCATCACTACAAACTCGTAATGGCCATATCTGGTACAAAAAGCTATTTTCAGAATATCTTCTTCCATAACTCTTAGCTGGTGATACCCGGATCGAAGGTTAATTTTTGAAAAGTATGACGCTCCTCGATGCTGATCAAAAAGGTCACCAATTCTTGGTAACAGATATCTATTCTTGATAGTCACTGGATGCAACTGTTGATAATCTATGCACAACCTGAAAGATCCATCCTTCTTCTTCACGAAGAGTGCAGGCGCACCCCAAGGGGAGGTACTCGGGTGAATAAACCCCTTCCCTTCTAACTCTTGCAACTGATCCTTCAATTCTCGTAACTCTGCCGGTGCCATTCTGTGCGGAGGGATTGAGATTGGTGCAGTGCCGGGTTGCAGCTTAATCGAGAACTCCACATCTCTCTTAGGGGGTAACCCTGGCAATTCATCAGGAAAAATGTTAGCAAACTTCTCAACAATATGTGGAAGGTCCTTCTTTGGTGAGTCATCACTAATTGTCAGGCTGGCAATAGAACTAGAGAATTTGTCGATTTTGTTTTTCTGTGTAACGAGAGATTCCTTTCTATCTCCCTAAATCTTACAAAAGGTTCCATCTCTAGCGCATACACGGATTCTTTTATGATAACAATCAATCACTGCTCAGTGTGTTGATAGCCAGTCCATACCGAGGATTATATTAAAACCTTTGAAGTCCATCACTCGTAGATCACAAAGCAGGCTAAACCCGAAGATTCTCAACACACAGGACTTATATACAGCTATTATTAAATTTTTATGTTTTAACCTTATTTAAGTTGAATCTACGATCGCGTGGGTAAGGGTTGAACCTAGTGCTCTGATACCAACTGTGACGACCCAAAAATTTTGGATTCATCTAGAGCGACAAATAAAATACTAGGCAATAGAAAGGCAAATTCTTATTATAATATTTCTCAAAAAAAAAAAAATTTAAGTCAAAAATTTTATTACATCATTGTTCTTGCAGCGAAAAATAAAAAAAAAATAACTCTAAACAAAAAATGCTGATAATAAAGACTCTGGTGGCTAGGTTCACATGAACCAGGGCTCTATCTGTTCTTCTCTGTTCTCCTCTACAACTGTCATCCTGCACTTCATAACCTGGAGTTTGAATCACCAGGGCAACATAAAATGAAGCCATGAGTTTAAAGAACTCAGTAAACTCATCACAAGTAAAGCATGCATCGATAGCTAATCACATCAACAAGTAGCAATAAATGAACAACAGATATATCAAAATATATCATGATTTAATTAATTACTAATGACTCCAATTAGGATTATCCAGGAACACTACCCAAACACATCCTCCTCATCATCATCAACATCAAATCTAATACACGAGAAGTTTCTACGGTTCCAGTCAGATGATATCCTAGAATAATAACAAGACCCAACCTACGATCTGTTTCTGCCAGATAATCATCCTAGAATTATTACCAAGAACACATCTGTGTCTACTTGATAAGTTACCCTAAAATATACATCGGCCCAGCTTACGACGGGTGTCTGCCAGGTAACTTATCAAAAACTTAAACTCCGCTGGATATTATTAAAGTTTGAACACCGGCTCAGCCTACGGCGGATATCTACCAGGTAACTTATCCAAAACCTAAACTCCACTGGATATTTTCGAATACCGGCTCAGCTTACGGCGGGTGCACTTTGATAATATCCATCACCACAACAACCACGACATACAACAAACTCCTCGTAATTAACCATGTTATGATTATTAGCATGCGAAATTTATTTATGCAACCCTCCCGATGGACACATTCCCAATAGCTAAAATCATGCAAAAATCGATAATCATTCTGCGATACAAATCATGTTTTAACGAAAAACGACAGCATAACATGCGATCATCAATAACAACATGAGATATCTAAACATGCATGAATCGATACACAATAATCTTATAATCCAACAAAATATGTCAACTGTCAGTTTAAATCCGAGTTTCGTATTTACATAACTTCTTTTTTTTTCCTTTCTTCTTTTTTTTTTTAAAAAAAAATTTGACTTTTTCTACGAAACCCGATTAAAATTTGACTAATTGATTAATTTTTTTTATGGAGTGAACCTTCTAAAATTCAGAATATTTATTAATAATATTCAAAAATTCTGCAACTAAATTATCATAGGATTCATCGAAGTAATTAAATATTGAACGGTGCAAAACTAGTGATTCAGTTATTTCTTTTTCTGGTTTTTGATTAATTGTTTATATTAAAAATAATTCCTTAATATCAGAATATTCATCATACATATTAATATATAATAACTAATTGGGACTTAAATTAAAAATAAATAAATAAATACCGATGCGTTGCGAAACTAGTGATTTTAGTTACCTTTTTCGCTTTTCTACGACGGCACGACGATAACGGCTTCGGTTTGAGACGAAAGGTTTAGACTCTTTCTTAATCCTACAAATCCAGAAGCTTATACTCCTCTCTTTTTCTAAAAAAAAAAATGAAAAACGGTTGGAGAACGAGAAGAAAATTGAACGGCGGAATAATCGAATATTATTCGTAACGATCAACAAAAATAAACATAAGTTTAGATCTTACCAATTGAAAATTGAAACCGTTGATTATCAAGAACACGATGCCAAAAGTATGCCTTTAAAAAATCATGACGATCCGATGTTATTTGGCTCTTGATCCGTGCAAAAACGCACGCTGATTTTCCTCCTCTGACTTCCTCCCAGCAGCGCACTGGTGCGATTTGATTTAATTTCTAATTCCTAAGCTGCGGCTGATATATATAAGGCACAAAAACCTAATGGGTATTTGTGTGTGAGTATATATATATATATATATATATATATAGATAAAGATTCTATATATATATAAATATACTTATTTTATTTATTTATTTTTTTAATTTCTTTTGGCTTCCAAAAACAAAATTTTTATCTTCTAAAAGATGTTTTTTTCCTAATGAGATTATTACTTTCTAGAAAAAATTATTATATTATTAAATTATTATTTCTTATTATTATTATTAAACTTAAACTTTAGTATAAAACTTATTATAATCTTATTATTTAAACTTAAATTTTTAGCTTAACTTAAAAATTAAACTTACTTAAGTTTATTATTATAATAAATTTCATGAATTATATACTCCACAAGAAAATGATTAATTTCTATTTATTATTATTTGTTAAACATTATTGAAGAAAATCTCAAATGCTCGGGTCGTTACATAATATATATCAAATCAGACCTGTATCTATCAGATAGTCAACACAAAGTAGCCCCGAGAGAGAAAAAATAGTTAGCCACCACCAGCAACCACCAGTGTCGCCTTGCTGCCTCATCCGAGTTCCTTTTTTGGCGAGCTTTATATTGTTGAAAGGTTCTCAAAATATAAAAATTTTTTGTCAAAAAATCTACTGAAAAATTGCTCGAAAACGGCCAAAAAATTGCCCGAACCACAAAAAATGCTGCTGGCCGCAACAGCACTGCGCCACTGACTTTCCGAGGCTTTTTTGACCTCTTTTCGAACTCCGTTTTGACGTACTTTATACTGAAAGAAAGCTCTAAAAAATTACTATTTTTTATGAGAAAATATGCTCAAAAACAACTTGAACTATTGCCAAAAAAACTGTCCAAAGCTGCTGCCACTGCACCCCAGCATCGCCGCATGGAACCACTAACTTCCCGAGGCCAATTTGGCCTCATCCAAACTCTGTTTTCGACGTTCTTTTTATCGTTGGAAATTTTTTAAAAAGTAGAATCTTTTTGTCAAAATAACTGCTGAAAAACAGTCCAAAAAATTGTCAGAAAATTGCTTGGAAGCTGCTGCCGTCAGCCATCATTGTTGCCACCTTTAACCGCCACCCGTTTGGGTTGTGATTTTGGTCTAATTTTTTTTATTTTTAACAGTATATTGAGGTATGTTTTACTGCTATTTTATGTTGAAATTTTTTTCTAAAAAATAGTCCCAAAATCATCAAAATTGTCTCTGAACTGCCGCCAAAATCGGGCTATTTTAGTGATATTTCCCCGCGGTTTTTAACTTATTTTTATGCTATTTTTTATACATAAATACCGCAGAAAACTCATTGAAAAAAACCATTTAAAATAATTAAAAACTCACCGCGATCTGTGGCCCGTAAAATCCTGAACCACCGCCAGTGTCGCCTCCGTTCTTCGTGTTATTGGATATGTTCAATCTATTCTTAAATATTCTAAATATATATTTAAAAATATAAAATTAGCTATTACATTGATCTTATGTCCTGAAGGCTCATATTTAATTTATCACGGTCAACCGTCGAAATTAAAAAAAATAATCATCATTTACAAACAATTCAATCAAACATGAATTATAAATGATGATCACAAAACCAGGATTAGAACACTTGCAAAATAATAGTTAGCACAGTTCTAAAATAACTCGGCCCGATAACTAAAAAAAGAAAAAAAAAACAGCTTTGATACCAATTGTTGGAGGCAAGTTTGCCAAAATTTTTGTTTTTACAAACGATTAACAGAAAAAATTAATTGGACGGGCAATCGTCAAAACGAGTTCCAGATAAAACTTTTGACGACGAACGATTAATATAAAACCCATGCATCCGAAATTAATTTAGAAAATACCTTTTTACCGATCGAATCTTCAACTACTATTTGAATTTGAGTTGAAACTCTTTTCAGAATTTCTATTGTATTCCCTTATACGATTCTTAAATGTAGGGTGTGCTACAATCTATTAAGAATACGTACCGACAGAACCTGGACAGCTTTAGTCTTAGAAGACAAGTTATGAAACTGGTTCAGCCTACCTGCATATTTATAGGGGTATAGTAGGGACCTGAGGAGTAATTATGAGTAAGACTTTCAGTGGAACACAGACACGTATCAGCGGTTTTTGTAATTAAGCAAACCTCATAGCAGTATCTACAATTATGGAAAATCAACAGCGATTTTTATAATTTTTATAAAATACTGAATTACAGTTCACACCACTAAAGAACTATAATTGCACTCTGACCCATAATCTCAAGACCATCTTGTATTGAGCTCTTGTTATTAAATGCTTACCATTTCTCCCCACGTTAAGATTTTCAACACTCGTCAATTAAATTTAATTACTAGCAATTTAATTTAATCGGCGTCTTGGTATTTGTTAAGCCCTTTTGCTTAACTTATTTGACTGCTGGATAATCAAATCCACCTGCAGAATTTGGCCCGGTCAAAACTTATAATCTTTCTTAAGGGGCTATCGTCAATCCTGATATTTTGGGATGTAGATTTCGTTAATAATTAATATTTGTAATATAAATAATACCGCTATTCAACTTAGCGGAAATATAGACTCATATAAGATCGCACCCTCTAATGAATCAAAACAATGAATATTAAATATATACAAATCAATAATTATTTTAGAATTAAGAGGATAAACACTATTCATAATAACCTTGGAGTGCGAATTAATTTATATAATCAATATAAAATTAATTACCCCAAATGTCCCGTTCAATACACACAAAGTATGTACTAACACAGAGAGTCGAAATAATAGACGATACTATTATTTATTCTCTGTAATCAAGACAGGCCTACTAAAACTCTGTGCTACAGTCGTACCGATGGTATATCTATTTCTATCTAAACTGTGAACATAAAACTTATATTCTGCAAGAACTTAAAATCTGATCTTTTGTGTGCAAGCCGTACTTTACACACCAGATTAAATACTATACAGAATATCAAATATCAATGCATAATATTAAAGAAATGATACACATACATTACTCATAAAGATTCTCATAAAACAGAAAATTAATTTTATTAAAATAAAATTAAATACTAAAAACATGATTTTTAATATATCAACCCTAACATCCCGATCATTCGAGATGTAGATTTCGTCAATAATTACTATATAAATAATATCGCTATCCAACTTACTGGGAATATAGACCTATATAAGATCGCATTCTCGAATGAATCAAAATAACGAATATTAAATATACGCAAATCAATAATTATTTCAGGATTAAGAGTATAAGCACTATTCATAATAATCTTGGGGCATGAATTAATTTATATAGTCAGTATGAAATTAATTACCCAAAATATTATGTTCAATACACACAAAGTGTACTAGTACAGAGAGTCGAAAATATAGACGACGCTATTACGTATTTTTCGTAATTAAGACATGCCTACTAAAATTCTGTGCTACAGTCGTATCATTGGTATGTGCATTTTCATCTAAACTGTGAATATAAAACTTATATTCTGCAAGAATCTAAAATATGATATTCTGTGTGCAAATCGTACTAAACACATCAAATTTTATATTGTACAGAATATAGGACATCCATTCATCACATTAAAGAAATGATATTGCATACATTGCTGATTCAGATTCTCATAAAATAGAAAATTAATTTTATTTAAATAAAATTAAATACTAAAAATATAGTTTTTAGTATACAACCCTAACATAAATTTTCTCTCCTACTTAGATTTTCAAAATATTTTCGAGGGTTATAAAAATTCGTTTAATTAAAATAAATTTATTAATTTCAAAAACTCAAGATCTGATAAAATCAAATATCTTTTCAGGTACACGATTTCAAAGATTTTGATTTGCCAAATCATTTTTTCGTATTTTAATGCTTAACAAATAAAATTCAATAAATGCACAATTTTTTTTCTTCAGTTTTTTAGTTAAGGTAGTGATTAAAGTCATTTATTTATTTTATTTTTCATTACATATTTTCTAAATAATAATAATTTATTTAAATAAAATATTTTTTATTTAATTAAATCAAAATTCAGAAGTAATTTTTACGTTTTTCTAAGATATTCGATTTTGTAAAAAAATCATCTTAAACATGATATTTTGTAAAAAATAAAATATCTAAAGTTTTTCCATTTAATTAAAAAAATTAATTAAAAAAACGTTATTTTATTTTTCTATTATAAAATATTTAATTAAATTCAAATTTTCTGAATTAATTAAATTAACAGAAAAATATAAAACAGATATACATTATCCTCGCAGTTCATATGAATATAAATATAAGATATATATATATCCCAATTTTATGATTAAATCGAAACTCTAAAGAGTTTCAATCTTTTCTTGAAGATAAACTGTAAGAATCACATTTTGAGTCAGTTTTTTGTGTCCCGATTGCATCAGACTTCTCTGATACACTGTGATATACAAATATATCACACGAGGATCAAAACATATCAGAATATTGTTATGATTAGTGTACTGAAAATCATGTTTTTAGTATTTAATTTTATTTTAATAAAATTAATTTTTTATTTTATGAGAATCTTTATAAGTAATGTATGTATATCATTTTATTATTATGCATGGATGTTCAATATTCTGTATAGTATTTAATCTGGTGTGTAGAGTATGGCTTATACACAGAAGATCAGATTTTAGGTTCTTTCAGAATATAAGTTTTATGTTCAAAATTTAGATAAAAATGGACATACCATCTGTACGATTGTAGCACAGAGTTTTAGTAGACTTGTCTTAGTTATGGGGAACAGATAATAGCGTTGTCTATTATTCTAACTCTTTGTGCTAGTACACTTTGTGTGTACTGAACAGGGCATTTGGGGTAATTAATTTTATACTGACTATATAAATTAATTCACACCCCAAAGTTATTATGAATAGTGCTTATACTCTTAATCCTGAAATAGTTATTGATTTGCATATATTTAATATTAGTTATTTTGACTCATTAGAGGGTGCGATCTTTTATGGGTCCATATTCTTGGTGAGTTAGATAGCGGTATTATTTATATGAAAAATATTAATTATTGACGAAATTCACGTTGTGAAAGATAGGGATTGATGATACCCCCTTAAAGAAGTATATAAGTTTTGATTGGGTCAAACCCTACAGATGGATTTAATTATCTAGAATCTTAATGTAGGAAGAAATGGTAAGCATTTAATAATAGGAGCTCAATGCTAGATAGTTTTGAGATTATGAATCAGAGTGCAATTATAATTATTTAGTGGTGTGAACTATAATTCAGTATTTTATGAAAATTATAAAAATCGCTGCTAGTTTTTCATAATTGCAGATACCACTATGAGATTTGCATAATTGTGAAAACCGCTAATACGTACTTGTGTTCCACTAGAAGTCTTACTCATAATTATTTTCTAGGTCCATGCTGTAACCCTATAAATATGAGGGTAGACTGAACTAATTTCATATCTTATCTTCTAAAATTCAGACTGTCCATGTTCGGTCGGTACGAGTCCTCGATAATTTGTATCCCACACTACGTTTGGGAATCGCATAAGAGAATACAGTAGAAGATCTGATAGGAGCTTCAAATTGGATTCAAATCATAGTTGAAGATTCAATCGGTAAAAATGTATTTTTCTAAATTAACTTCGGATGTAAGGATTTTATTTTGATCATTCGTCATCAAAAATTTTATCTAGAGCCCGCTTTAGCTTTTGCCTGCCTAGTTATTTTTTTAGATAATTGTTTACAAAAATAAAGATCTTGTCAGTCTTACCTCCAACAATTGGTATCAGAGTCGTTTTGTTTTTTGTTTACGCTTATTGGGGCCGATTAGTTTTAGAATTGTTGCTAACTTTATTTTGCAAGTATTTTAATCCCGATTTTATGATCGTCATTAATTTATGTTTGATTGAATGGTTTTTGAATGATGATTATTTTTTTTAATCATGGGAGTTGACCATGATAGATTGACTGTGAGTCTTCATAACATAGAATAGATGTAATTGCTAGATTTATGTTTTTAAATATCTGTTTAGATTATTTATGAACAGGTTAAATATATCCAAGAGCACGAAGAACGGAGGCGGCACTGGCGGTTGTTAGGGATTTTATAAACCACGGATCGCGGTAAGTTTTTAATAGTTTTAAGCGCTTTTTCCTGGTGAATTTTTCACGATATTTATGAATAAAAAATAGCATAAAAACAAATTAAAAACAGTAGGAAAAACGCCAAAATAGCCAAGTTTCAGCGGCTTTACCAGGGACGGTTCGGAGGCAATTTCGATATTTTTGGACTATTTTAGGTAGTTTTTTTAAACATACAATAGCAGTAGAACATACCACAAAATATTGTCAAAAATAAAAAAAAAATGGACCAAAATCACAACCCAAACAAGTGGCAAATAAGTCAGCGGCGGCAGCGTCCAGCGATAAGGTTCGAGGGTTGTTTTAGGGCTGTTTTGGCATTATTTTCGAGGCATTCTTTAAAGCATCATATGGTTGGATATTCAAGCTATTTTTGCACAAAAAACCAGCATCAAAGAAGCACCAGAAAAAGCCCAAACAGGCAGCGGTTAAAGGTGGCAGGGCTGGTAGCCGGCGGTTGCAACTTTTAGGCAATTTTTTGATAATTTTCTAGACTGTTTTGGAGCAATTTTTTGACAAAGAGATTCTACTTTTCGAGAGCTTTCCAATAGTATAAAGAATGTCGAAAACAGAGTTCGGATGAGGTCGGAACGACCTCGGGAAGTTAGTAGTTCCAGGCGGCGGCGCAGGGGTGCGGCGGCACCAACTTTGGAAAATTTTTTTGGCAATTTTTCAGGCTTTTTTGAGCAGATTTTTTCATAAAAAAATAGTACTTTTCGAGAGCTTTCTTTCGGTATAAAGTATGACAAAAACGGAGTTCGGAAAGTGGTCGAAAAAGCCTTGGGAAGTTGGCGGCGTACTGTTGTTGCAGCCAGCAGCGATTTTTGTGGTTTAGGTAGTTTTTTCAACCATTTTTGGGCAATTTTCCAACAATTTTTTTGATAGAAAAATCTTATCATTCGAGAGCTTTCCAACGATACAAAACTCGTAAAAAACGAAGTTCGGATAAGGCGGCAGGAACAGCCTGAAGGCGGCGGGAAGGCTGCGCCGGTGGTGGTTGGTGGTGGCTAGATGTTTTCTCTCTCCCGGGGCTGCTTCGTGTTAATTTTTTTGATAGATACGGGACTGATTTGATATATATTAATATATCAGATAATATTAGGAAAGCCTGATACAATGAGGATACAAGAATCAGAGATAAAAAAGAATTATTACTGCTTATTCTCTTCGGAAGATTGAAACACTTCAGCGTTTTACTTGGATAATAAAATTGGGATATATATATATATATATCAGATAATATTAGGAAAGCCTGATGCAATCAGGATACAGGAAGCAGAGATAAAAAAGAATTATTACAGCTTATCCTTTTCGAGAGACTGAAACACTTCAGCGTTTCACTTGGATCATAAAATCAGGATATATGCATCGCGTTTATATATATATGAATTGCGTGAAAGATGGCATATCTGTTTTATTTATCCTGTTAATTTAATTAATTCAAAAAATTGATTTTACTTAAAATATTTTGTAATGAAAAATAAAATTAATTTTTTTAATTAATTAATTTTAATTAAATGAAAAAGTTTTAAATATTTTATTTTTTACAAAATATCACGTTTAAGATGTTTTTTCATAAAATCGGATATTTTGAAAAAATGTGGGAGTTAATTTCAAATTTTGAATTAATTAAATAAAAAAATATTTAATCGAAATAAATTATTATTTTTCAAAAAATGTGGATGTCAACGGCATTCACATTCTGTTGAGTTGCATAGTTTGGCAAAGGATTGGTGGTTACATTCGGCTTTTGAACTGCAGTCGGTTGAGGAATCACCTTGTTGTCTATCAAATCTTAGATCTCATGCCGAAGCCTCATACAGTTGTTGGTTAAATGACCATGCCCCTGGTAGAAGGCACAGTACTGGGTTGGATTATATCTGGGCGGCAAAGAATTTGGAGGCAGAATCGTCTCCAAAGGCTTTAGGAGACCCCTCTCAATCAAACGGCTCAAGATGGAAGTCAATGGTACAGTGAGTTGGGAGAAAGTTCTCTTTTGATTTCGGAGTTAGTTTTGGGTAGCTAGCTGGACAAATGGGTTAGCTTGGTTCGGATTGGGGCTCAGTAGGTTCACTTCATAGTTATGGTTCACAACATTAGTGGCATTATTTGGGTTATTGTCATACGGCTTCCAAACTGTTCTTTGACTTGATTCTCCCTTCTCGATATCCCCGAACTACAATGCATCCTCAATCTGTACCTCAGCATCAAAGACATTCTCAAATGTCATCAAGGGCAGAGTGATCAAATACTTTAAGAATTGTGGCTCCAGGTTCTTTACCACTATCCTCACTTATTTCTTCTGTTAGGGTTACATAGTGAAAATCATATTTGTGAGACCCTGTTTCGGTTCTTTTTGGATATATATGTATTTTTGGAGTTTTTCGATGTGTTTTATGCTTATGACATGTTTATATGTGTTTTGATGCATGATTAAGTGTAAATAAGCATACGGGGTTGATTCCCGGGGTTATGGGGAGTTACGGTTCAAATTTCAAAAATTCAAAAAAAAAAGATATTTTGGAGGCCTATAAATATTAGGACTTAGATATTTTCTAAAAAGATATTTTCAAAACTTAACTCCTAAGTTTTCTCCAGTTTTCTCTCTGCCTTCTCTTTAATTTCTCGGGAGTCCGGGGCTTGATTTTTGATAAACCAACTGTTGATCCTTAGTATTGGCACGGTGGTCTACGCATCTATCTAGTCAGAATTTCATTCTGACGAAACTCGATTTTGCACATGGATCGAGACGTCGAGTTTTGAACTCACCGAGGTAGGATCCTAAACTGTATAATTGTTAAAGGGTGCTATATGTAATTATATATTGTTTCACCGTGTAAAACGCATGAATAAGGAGTTTATGTTCGATAAAATGGGTTTTTGCTTTAAAACCATTTTTCATCATTTCGGTTGGTCGAAAATGAATTTTTGAGAGTTCCTTTCGATGCTTTGAGGTTGTTTTGGGTTTGATTATTCCCGTGGGTATCAAAACAAGTGTTTCGAGGCTTTGATTTCGGGTTTATACATGTTTTGGGAGTTGAAAAACTTATTTTTGGGCAAAAAAACTCAGAACAGGGACGTTCTGGAGCTTCAGTGCATGCTGTAGGGCACTCAAGCGCCTAGCAAGCGCTGCTCACTAGTGGTGAGGCGCTCAAGCGCTCTGCGAGCGCCTAGCGAGCATCGGGTCCGCAAGGCCATTTTTGGGCTATTTTCTTTTGATCATATCTCTCTCATCCAGACTCGGAATTAGGTCGTTTTCATGTTCAAATTGAAGCTCCAGAAGTCTTCTTTCCAATGACACCTCTCTCACAATGAAATTATTTTTGTAGAAAATGTTATGATCAAAATAGTGAGACTATGTCAAGATTTTCTTAACCGTTTATCACCTGTTTTTGGCCAAATGTCATGTTTTATGTTTAAACCATATTTGTTTGGGTAAAAAGCATATTTTTACATGTTTTGTTTGATCTCCATGGTTCATGGATTAGATCTCTTTATATACATGTGTGGTATATCTATTTGCGGGTTGGGTTTAAAATATTATCCATAGATGCACCGTGACAGTAGATGTGTGTTGAGTTGGGCTTCCATTGCTTCTCGGTGAAAGTCCAAAAACGTGCGCAGAGTGGGTTCGCTACGGTCCCTCGGGTTAATCCCCGTAAATGTGGTATTGGTTAACTTCGTCCATTAGTCGTAGAAATTCGTAAAGAAGCGAGTCGTGGTTTGGTTATGCTTCGTCCATCGGTCGCAATAATCCGTAAAGAAGCAGGTTATCCCTTGAGTGGTTATGTTGTTGTGACATCGTATAGAACTTGTCATTACCTAGCAG
>JAULJZ010181270.1:0-22410 GCA_032270985.1 Heliamphora pulchella | reverse complement strand
CAACCTGGGTCTCCTTTTCTCAGCTCTCATGTTGGATGAGGAGGTTGGAGTTCAAGGAGAGTTACCTCCGGTGGTGTGCGACTATCCTGATGTCTTTCCTGATGATCTGTTTGAGTTACCACCCAGTCGTGAGGTAGAGTTCTCTATTGATCTAGTCCCTGGAGCTGCTCCCATATCTATGTCGTCCTGTCGTTTTGCACCCGCTAAGTTGCGCAAACTCAAGGTACAACTACAGGAGTTACTTGACAAGGGATTTATACGCCCGAGTACTTCGCCTTGGGGAGCTCCTGCTCTTTTTGTGAAGAAGAAGGACGGATCTCTGCGTTTGTGTATCGATTATCGAAACGTAAATCAGGTGACAGTGAAGAACAAGTATCCGATGCCAGGGATAGATGACTTGCTTGATCAGCTGAGGGGTTCGAGCTGTTTCTCGAAGATTGACTTGAGATCAGGATATCACCAGTTGAGGATCAGGGACGAGGATATAGCGAAGACCGCCTTTAGGACTCGCTATGGTCACTATGAGTTTCTGGTTATGCCGTTCGGTCTGACGAACGCCCCAGCTACGTTCATGAATTTGATGAACTGGATTTTCCATCCTTACTTAGATGGTTTTGTAGTGGTATTTGTGGGTGATATACTGATATATTCACCTACAAGAGAGGCACACGAGGATCACTTGCGAATCATGTTATAGACTTTGAGAGAGCATCGCTTATATGCGAAGTTCAAGAAGTGCGAGTTCTGAATGCCTGAGGTGAGGTTTTTAGGACACGTAGTGTCGACAGACGGAGTAGCAGTGGATATGTCAAAGACAGATGCAGTGATAGGTTGGGAGCGACCGAAGAGTGTCTTTAAGATACGTAGTTTTCTAGGTTTAGCCGGCTACTATCAGTGGTTTGTGAAGGACTTCGCGAGACTTGCCACACCGATGACGCGTTTGACGCGGAAGGGAGTTGTGTTTGCTTGGAGTGAGTCCTGTGAGTCAGTATTTCAGGAGCTGAAGACGAGGTTGACTAGCGCGCCAATGTTGATTATCCCAGAGCGAGGCTTGGGGTAGACTGTGTATTGTGATGCTTCGCATGACGGTCTTGGATGTGTTCTGATGTAGGGAGATAAGGTTGTAACATATGGTTCTCGGCAGTTGAAGATGCATGAGAAGAACTATCCTATACATGACTTGGAGTTAGCAGCTGTGGTCTTCGCCTTGAAGGCATAGCGTCACTATTTGTATGGTGAGCATTTCGAGGTATTCTTCGATCACAAGAGTTTGAAATACTTGTTTTCACAGAAGGACTTGAACTTGCGCCAGCGACGATGGATGGAGTTGTTAGAGTACTATGACTTTGACTTGTAGTATCATCTAGGGAAGGCCAATGTTGTGGCAGATGCTCTCAGTCGGAGATCTCACGGGTCGTTAGCTTCAGTGGCTATACGTGAGTGGGACATGCTTGGAGAGATTGGGGAGTTTGATCTTTGCCTCAGGGAGACCGCGACGGGTGCTACTTTGTTCTCTGTAGTTTCACGACCTGCTTTGATAGCATGTGTTCTAGTGGTCCAGCAGATGGAACAAGAGGCTCAGATGATACAGGATCGTGTTGCTAGCGGATAGGATACAGCATGATGGATTATAGGTTCTGATCAGAGTCTGAGGTTTGCTGCGAGGTTGTTTGTGCCAGATTCATGCTGAGCTGATCTTTTACGTGAGTGTCATCATTCTCGTCTTACCGTGCATCTTGGAGGCACGAAGATGTATCATAACCTACAGTCGTTGCCTATATCAGAGTGGAAGTGGTAACATGTCATGATGGACTTTGTGTTAGGACTACCTCAGTCACCTAGGGGACACGACGCCGTATGGGTTGTGGTTGATAGGTTGACGAAGTCTGCACACTTTCTCCCCATCCGAGTAAGGGATTCGGTGAATAGACTGAGTCGCTTGTATGTCAGAGAGATAGTCCGATTGCATGGAGTGCCAGTGTCTATTGTTTCTGACAGGGACCCGTGCTTCACTTCGCGCTTTTGGTAGAGTCTGTAGGAGGCCTTGGGGATGAACTTGATGTTCAGTACTGCTTTTTATCCCCAAACGGATGGCCAATCAGAGAAGACTATACAGATTCTAGAGGTTATGCTGAGGGCTTGTGTCCTTAATTTCAGAGGCTCTTGGGAGGATCATCTACCGTTGGTAGAGTTTGCATACAACAACAGCTATCGGTTCAGTATTGGGATGGCACCGTATGAGGCTTTGTATGGTAGACCGTGTAGATCAACCGTGTGTTGGACAGATGTGGGAGAGACCACAGTCTTGGGACCCGACATGGTACGGGAGATGACAGAGAAGGTTACAGTGATTCGCCAGCGCCTCGCGACAGCACAGAGCTGCCAGAAGAGTTATGCAAATCAGAGGAGACGACCTCTAGAGTTTGTAGTGGGAGATCACGTGTTCCAGAAGGTCTCGCCACGTAGAGGTTTGATGAGATTTGGTCGTAGCGAGAAGCTATCACCGCGCTTCATTGGACCATTTGAGATCCTCGACAGGATTGGTGAGGTTGCTTGTCGTCTGGCTTTACCACCTCAGTTAGCATCTGTGCATAACGTGTTTCACGTTTCTATGCTTCGGAGGTACGAGCCTGATCCTTCACATGTGTTAGATTGGGCTGAGCTGCGGATTGATGAGGATGCCATTTATGAGGAGCGTCTACTGAGGATTCTTGAGACAAAGGAGCAGGTGTTGCGGGGAAGAACAATTTCTTATGTCGAGATCTTATGGCTTCATCACGGGGTTGAAGAAGTGACATGAGAGCTCGAGTCTGGAATGTGTGCAAGATACCCAATCCTGTTTACCACGTGACTTTGTTGCAAATTTCGAGGGAGAAATTCCTTAAGGGGGGAGAGTTGTGAGACGCCGACCCTTATCTTTTAGGTTATTTATATATTTGACGTATTTATTTTTGTATATGAATAGCATCGATGCATGGTTTATATACTTTAAAGTTATATAACAGCATGTGTAAATGTGTTTTACGCTTTCCTAGAACTTGTTTAGGTTGGTTGGGTTGCTTTTTGGGCTGAGAAACCACAACAAATTCCAATACAATTTAGGTCATGAGTTCTGTCGACTGAAGGTTGTGGTTCAGTCGACCGAACTGAGATTTTTGGGTTCGGTTGACTGAACTCAGGGGTTCGGTCGACTGAACAGTGCAAATTTTGGTTTTCTATAAATACGGCAGTGGCGGAGATATTTGTTCAAAACCTTTTTTAACAGCTAAGAAACCCATTTTCTCTGCCTTCCCTCTAGTTTTGAGGGCCCAGGGCTTGGTTTTGGGTTGATCCCTTTGCAGATCCTTGCTATCGGGGCCGAGGACTTCGCATCCATCCGGTCGTATTCTCGTTCTGACATCGTTCAATTTTGAGACATCTAGTTCTTGACTCTCCGAGGTAGGATTCTAGACCCTACTACTGTATAAGAGTGATATATGTGATTATACGTGTTTTCACCGGGTAGAAAATACATCAAACATGTTTTTCATGTGTAAACCTTGGTTTTGGGTAAAAGTGGATTTTTACGCATTTTCTTGGTTGTATTCATGTTTCGGGTACGTGGTATCCGTAGTTTTCAAAAAGAGGTTTGAAAACAAGGTATTTTGTGAAAATGGTGAAAAACGTCTTTTTGGAGGTTTGGAGCTAACCTGCGGGGTTGAGTCTCAACTCTTAAACATTTTGTTGGAAATGGTTTTAGATCTCCATTTTGATGGATTAGATCTCTTTTATAAATGTGTTGTATAAACTGTTTTGTAGGTTTTCGTAGTTGAGCTATAGTGGATTTTTAAATGTTTCCATAGATGTACCATGACAGTATGGGGTTTGAGTTGGGATTCTATTGCCCCTTGGTGGAAGTCCAAAAACGTGCGCTGAGTGGGTTCGCTACGGTCCCTCGGGTTAATCCCTGTAAACGTGGTTTGGTTATGTTTCGTCCATCGGTCGTGGGAAACCGTAAAGAAACAGATGCGTGGTTTGGGTTCTTTCCCATCAGTCCAGGAAATTCGTAAAGAAGTCGGTAGCCTCCGTGAATGGCGTTATTGTTGTAACTCCGTGTAGAACTTATTATTATCTAGCAAGCCTCAAGTGGTTCAGTACTATGGTAATGGGCAGGAGTCTATAGTTGTTACCTTTGTCGGTACGGCAGAATCAGTACATAAGATTTTATTTACATCTTTTCTCCTCGACTGTGTGACCCGAGTGGAGCATATTGCTTATTTACAGCTTTCTCTTAACTGTGGCATGATATCTGTTAGGATGATATGTATAGTTTGAAGGATGAAAAACGTTGGTTTTTATGAGATAAAACCTTTTGAGACTCGCGGTAATCTGATGCAAACTTGTGATTTTGGAAGGAAAACCTTTTTGGCTCCTGTAGTTGAGCCTGTGTGTGTGTAATTGCATAACCTGCGTTATAGTTTTATTGTCTATGTTCTATTGGGTTTCGGCTCACGGTGTGGAATTTTGCTGTAAAACCTTTTTAAGTGAGCATGAAGAGTTGACCTAGTTGCCGAGGCAATAGAAAACTTGCTGTAGTTTTTCCTATTGTTGTACATGTACTTTTACATGTAACGCCTGTGATAGCTAATTTTGTATGCCTTTGGGCGATATGCTTATTCATATATGAGATGTATGTTTTTAGTTTATGAGAGTTGACCTGTAGAAATTTTTATCCAAATGATGTATATATTTTAGTTAAGGGCTTTCCAACTGCAAATCTTATTTTCTCAAACTGTCTTTTGCGTGGGCTTTCGCGTGACCCTGATGTTAGGGCGTGACACTAGTAGCTTATTTTAATTTAGACACAAGAAGTTGATTCAGATACAGATTGAATCATTGCAGCTTATCATTTTAACAGGAGACTGAAACTATTTAGAATTTCGATTCGATCATAAAATCGGGATTATATTTATCTTGCTTTTAATTTATTTATTTTTATATATTAACTGCGTGAATGATATATATATATTAGTTTTATTTATCTTATTAATTTAATTAATTCTAATATTCGAATTTAAGTAAAATATTTTGTAATGAAAAATAAAAATAAATTTTTTTTAATTAATTAATTTTAATTAAATAAAAAAACTTTAGTAATTTATTTTTTTACAAAATATCACGTTTAAAGATGATTTTTTAAAAAAAATCAGATATCTTAGAAAAATGTGAAAATTAATTCCAAATTTTGAATTAATTAAATGAAAAAATATTTAATCGAAATAAATTATTATTTTTCAAAAAATGTGGAACAAAAAATAAAATAAATAAATACCTTTAATCACTACCTTAGTTAAAAAGCTGGAGGAAAACCGTGCATTTCTTAAATTTTATTTATTACACATTTAAACATGAAAAGATGGTTTGATAAACTAGAATCTTTGGGATCGTATACATAGAATGATGTTTGATTCTTTCAGATCGTGTGGCTTTTGAAATTAATAAATTTATTTTAATTAAACCCAATTTTATAACCCTCAAAAAATATTTTAAAAATCTAAGTGGGAGATGGAATTTATTCATACATAAATCCCGCAATCTCCATCACCAGTTTGTAGGCGATGCAATTAAAATCTGCGTGTCGGTAGTAAGGCCTTACTCCCCAACGGACAGATTAATTGTGGTATCGCCAGTATAAACCTCCTTTAAAAATAATTTTAAATAATTGTTAGTGTGTATCACTTCTCTAACTGAAGAGTTCATTGCGAAGCGATTAATTTAGAATTAAGTATTGGTTAACACTTAGCTGTATATAATAGTATCCTCTCCAACTGAATTACTGTTATTATATACTAGATCGAAACTATGTCAGCTATTTAATTTTACTTGGCATGATCAGTTGTCTAGATAGTAAAATTAAAAAGAATTGGCCTGCCTGGTCTTATGAAGAATAGCAGACGTCCTGCCAACAAGGCATGCTATTCTCAAGTTTCCAAGCTGCTAGCGAATTAATTTTAAAATGATAGAGGGAACCAAATTAAAATAAATTCAAAATTTTACTCATCATAATTAACGATTTTTTAATTATGTGGTTCTCAGGATTAAAATAGATTTCAACCCACTTGCTTTAATACTCAAAGAAAACAAACTTACGAGACCAAAAATTTTTGACTTGAAATGTAACTTGGATATAACTGTAACTATAAATTGTATTCATTCAATACCAAAAAATGTGTTTGATTCTGAAAAAAATTCTTCCTCTAGGCCGAAAGGCATGAAGAAGAAAAAGGTTCGAAAACAGGGAGACACAATTTCCAGGGTAGTTAGTGGGCAACAGATTGGTGTGAAAAAGTCAAAAGGCAGATATTTTCACTATAATTAGACCCGTAACTGGAAAAAGTTATGTTTAGTATTTCTCAGAAGGCAGAACAAATAGGGTAATTTCTGTTCACTGGTTGTGGAAACATGTTTAGCAGTGTTATCTACTGGTAACATGGTGTGTAGATACAGGAGCCACTAATCATGTTTGTAATTCATTGTAGGGGTTCCAAAAAACTTAACAACTTAGTGATTGGGAGATTTACCTGCATATAGGCAATAATACAAAGGTAACAACAGTTGCAGTAGGAGATGTCACTCTCAAATATAATGCATGATTTGTGAGGTATGATGGCTGCAACCGAAGTAAGATGCAAATTTTCACTAATCTGTTATTCTTTCACATGCACACACCCACGCACGCCCACTTGTTTCCATTTATCCCTTTATATCTTTCACATTTTAGTTACCTGGTTTATCCCAAAATCGTATCACAATTAATGAACAAGTATCGGGTGCAACTTCTAGAAACCCCTTCCTATTAATTCCCAATAGGCTACGCGAAGCCATTGGATAATAGATAGCTTTATAACTCACCACGATATAACACCACATTTCGGGGGCTAACCCGTGGGCATGTGGTCACCATCTTGCGCAAGTTTTTGGTCTTTCACCGCGGACACGTCAGGCCAACTTAATTCACATCAATCCATTCGGTTCATTATTTCTGATACCATCATATTTCAAAAACTCGGGAGTCCAACCCATAACTGGTTCTTCTCCCTAAATATTTTTTCATAGTACCTCTTTTTAATTTTTACATTTTAGCTTACCATTTTATTTCCAATCAAGTCTTATTTTAGTATTCAATCATTTCTTTCAATTCAAATGCCATCATAAATTTCAACACGTAATTTCTCATAAATCACATTCCATTTATCAAATTCATGAAATGCCAACGCATAATTAACTTACACATGGCCACGTCATTTGAAACAAACGGAAGGCACCCATCATATGCATATACATGTATATACAAGTTAAAATCCATATTTCCTTTCTAAAGCTCCAAAATCTTAATAATAACCATATCACAACATAGCACATAATTACCCATAATCGTACTCGTTCTTAAAACCTTAGTAACATGTTGAAAACCCATCTTTATCGCAAACACAACCAAATGGTACGATACTTACATCCCATCCCAAGTGTAGTAGAGTAGGTATATTCATAGCCCAAGGGATAGGAAATTCGATGAAAAGGTTAAACATTGATGAAAATATACTTTTTCAAAGCATTTGGCCAAAATCGAGTGAAAAATGGTTAAGAAAATTTGACATATCCTCACTATTTTAAGTATAACTTTTTCTACAAAAATAATTTTCTTATGAGCGTACTCTTATTGGAAATAAGACTTCCGGGGCTTCGATTTGAGCACAAAAACGATCCTATTCGGAGTCCGAATGAGGGAGATATGATAAAAAAAAAAGTTAGCCCTGCGCAGTTAGTCCGCTCGAGCGGACGTCGGGCGCTCGAGCACCCAACTCTCTGCCAGTTGAGTGCTCGAGTGGATCGGGCTCCTCTCGAGCGCGCTGTCGCACGAGAAAATCCCAGATTTGCCCCTGTTTTGAGTTTATAACTTCAAAACCCTTAACCCTTCATCAAATAAGTCTCAAATCTCAATTTTCACCATAAAAACATTGGATTCAAACTTCATTATCCCTTTTTATGCAATGAGTCCCCAAAATCATGGTTAAACCTTTCTTAAAAACCCCCCATTTTCATCAAACCCAATGCAATACACCCACAAATCTATCAATCTATCCATCAGGTATGAAATCAACTCTATTTTTGTTTTGCATATAAACAAAATATCAACCCAAATCTTAACACACATACAAGAAAATCTAGATCCTATCTCGGATTTGTTCAAAAGCTTGATATTACTCCAATTTCTCCCTCCCAGGGTTTGGATGTTGATTGATCTTGCTTTCTTGATGCTTCATCTCCCATCTCCTTGCTCCAAAGCTTGATTTTCATCCTTGTTTATTCTCATTCTCGCTTTAAATCTTCAAATTTCATGGGGAAGAGTTAGGGTTTCATGAGTGTGGTGGTCTCTCTCTCTCTAGGGAGAGGAAGAAGAAGAGAAGAAGAGAAAAAGAGAAGAGGAAAAAGGGGAAATGGGTTTCTCTCTCACGTGGGCTGGAGACTTGCTACACTGATGATCCGTTTGACGCAGAAGGGAGTTGTGTTTGCCTGGAGTGAGTCCTGTGAGTCAGCATTTCAGGAGCTGAAGACGAGGTTAACTACCGCGCCAGTGTTGATTATCCCAGAGCGAGGCTTGGGGTATATGGTGTGTTGTAATGCCTCACATGACGGTCTTGGATGTGTTTTGATATATGGAGGTAAGGTTGTAGCCTATGGTTCTCGGCAGTTGAAGATGCATGAGAAGAACTGTCCTACACACGGCTTGGAGTTGGCAGCCGTGGTCTTTGCCTTGAAGACATGGCGTCACTATCTTTATGGTGAGCATGTCGAGGTATTCTCCAACCACAAGAGTTTGAAATACTTGTTTTCGCAGAAGGAGATCTACGAAAGAAATCATCCCGGGAAGGCCAATGTTGTGGTAGACTCGCTCAGTAGGAGATCTCACGGGTCGTTAGCTTCTGTGGCTATACGTGAGTGGGACATGCTTGGAGAGATTGGGGAGTTTGATCTTTGCCTCAGGGAGACCGCGGCGGGTGCTATCTTGTTCTTTGTAGTTTGACGACCTGCTTTGATAGCATGTGTGCTAGAGGTCCAGCAGACGGACCAGGAGGCTCAGATGATAAGGGATCGTGTTGCTAGCGGAGAGGATACTGCGGGATGGATTGTAGGTTTTGATCAGAGTCTGAGGTTGGCTGGGAGGTTGTTTGTGCCAGAGTCATGCCGAGCTGATCTATTACATGAGTATCAGCATTCTCGTCTTGCTGTGCTTCCTGGAGGCACGAAGATGTATCACGACCTACGTCGTCAATTCTGTTGGACAAAAATGAAGAGAGATGTGATCTAGTTTGTTTTCTGGTGCCTTACCTATCAGAAGGTAAAGGCAGAACATCAGAGACCGGCAGGATTGCTATAGTCGTTGCCTATATCAGAGTGGAAGTGGGAGCATGTCACGATGGACTTTGTGTCAGGACATTCTCAGTCACCTAGGGGACACGACGCCATATGGGTTGTGGTTGATAGGTTGACGAAGTCTGCACACTTTCTCCCCATCCGAGTGAGGGATTCGATGGATAGACTGAGTTGCTTATATGTCAGAGAGATAGTCCTATTGCATGGAGTGCCAGTGTCTATTGTTTCTGACAGGGACCCGCGCTTTACTTTGCTCTTTTAGCAGAGTCTGTAGGAGGCCTTGGGGATGAACTTGATGTTTAGTACTGCTTTTCACCCCAAAAGGATGGCCAATCAGAGAGGACTCTACAAATTTTGGAGGATATGCTGAGGGCTTGTGTCCTTAATTTCAGAGGTTCGTGGGAGGATCTTCTACGGTTGGCAGAGTTTATATACACCAACAGCTATCAAGCCAGTATTAGGATGGCACCGTATGAGGCTTTGTATGGTAGATTGTGTAGGTCACCCGTGTGTTGGACAGATGTGGGGGAGACCACAGTTTTGGGACTGGATATGGTACGGGAGACGACAGAGAAGGTTACAGTGATTCGCCAGCGCCTCACGACAGCACAAAACTGTCAGAAGAGTTATGCAGATCAGATGAGGCAACCTTTGGAGTTTGTTGTGGGAGATCACGTGTTCCTGAAGGTCTTACCACGTAGAGGTTTGATGAGATTTGGTCGTAGTGGGAAACTATCACCGCGCTTCATTGGACCATTTGAGATCCTCGACAGGATTTTGAGGTTGCTTATCGTTTAGCTTTGCCATCTCAGTTAGAATCTGTGTATAACGTGTTCCATGTTTTTATGCTTTGGAGGTACAAGCCTGATCCTTCATATGTGTTAGATTGGGCTGAGCTGCGAGTTGATGAGCATGCCACCTATGAGGAGCATCCAGTGAGGATTCTTGATACAAAGGAGCAGGTGTTGCGGGGAAGAACAATTGTTTATGTCAAGGTCTTATGGCTTCATCACGGGGTTGAGGAAGCGACATGGAAGCTTGAGTTTGGAATGCGTGCTAGATACCCAGACCTGTTTGCCTCGTGACCTTGTTGCAAATTTTGGGGGCATAATTCCTTAAGGGGGGAGAGTTGTGAGACCCTAACCCTTATCTTTTAGGTTATTTATATATTTGATGTGTTTCTTTCAGTATATGAATAGCATCGATGCATGGTTTATGCTTTTACAGTTGTAGAACAGAATGTGTAGATGTGTTTTACACTTTCCCAAACCTTGTTTAGGTTGGTTGGGTTGGTTTTTGGGCTGAGAAACCACAACAGATTCCAGTACGCTTCTGGTCTCGAATTCGATTGACTGGAGGGGTTGGTTCGGTCGACTGAACCAAGTTTTCTAAGTTCGGTCGACTAAACTCAGAGGTTCGATCAACTAAATAGTGCAATTTTCTATTTTCTATAAATATCCCAGTGCCAGAGATATTTGTTTAAAACCTTTCTTCCAGGCTAAGAAACCCTTTTTCTCTACCTTCTCTCTAGCTTTGAGGGCCCGAGGCTTGGTTTTGGGTTGATCCCTTTGCGGTTCCTTACTATCGAGGCCGAGAGCTTCGCATCCATCCGGTCGGATTCTTATTCTGACGCCGTTCAATTTTGAGACGTCGACTTCTTGACTCTCCGAGGTAGGATTCTAGACCCTACTACTGTATAAGGGTGATATATGTGATTATACGTTTTTTTACCGGGTAAAAAATATAACAAAGGTGATTACCATGTGTAAACCTTGGTTTTGGATAAAAGTAGGTTTTTATGTTTTTTCTTGGTTGTATACATGTTTCGGGTAAGTGGTATCCGTAGTTTTCAAAAGGAGGTTTGAAAACGAGGTCTTTTGAGAAAACGGTGAAAAACGTCTTTTTAGAGGTTTAGAGCTAACCCGCGGGGTTGAGTCTCAACTCTTAAACGTTTTATTGAAAATGGTTTTAGATCTCTATTTTGATGGATTGGATCTCTTTTATACATGTATTGTATAAACTGTATTGTGGGTTTTCGTAGTTGAGCTACGGTGGGTTTTTAACTGTTTCTATAGATGTACCGTGGCAGTGTGTGGTTATGAGTTGGGCTTCTATTGCTCCTTGGTGGAAGTCTAAAAACGTGCGCAGAGTGGGATCGCTACAGTCCCTCGGGTTAATCCCTGTAAACGTGGTTTGGTTATGTTTCGTCCATCGAGCGTGGCAAACCGTAAAGAAACAAGTGCATGATTTGGGTGCTTTCCAATCGGTCGTGGAAATTCATAAAGAAGTCGATTGCCTCCGTGAATGGTGTTGTTGTTGTAACTCCGTATAGAACTTGTCATTATCTAGCAGGCCTTATGTGATTCAGGACTAGGGTAATGGCAGAAGTCTATAGCTGTTACCTTTGTCTGTACGGTAGAGTCGGTACATAAGATTTCATTTACATCTTTTCTCCTCGACTGTGTGATCAGAGTGGAACATACTATTTATTTATAGCTTTCCCTTAACTGTGACATGATATCTGTTAGGATGATATGCATAGTTTGAAAGATAAAAAAAAATGTGGGGCTTTATAGGATAAAACCTTTTTGAGACTCGTGGTAGTCTGATGCAAACTTGTGGTTTTGGAAGAAAAACTTTTTTGGCCCCTGTGGTTGAGTCCGTGTGTGTGTAATTGCATAGCCTGCTTTATAGTTTTATTGTTTATGTTCTATTGGGCTTCGGCTCACGGTGTGGGATTTTGCTGTAAAACCTTTTCAGGTAAGCATGAGGAGTTGGCCTAGTTGCAGAGGTGATGGAAGACTTGCTATTATTTTTCCTGTTTTTGTACATGTACTTTTACATGTAATGCCAGTGATGGCTGGTTTTGGTACGCCTTTGGGCGATATACTTATTCATGTATGAGATGCATATTTTCAGTTTATGAGAGTTCAAATGTGGGGATTTTTATCTAAATGATGTATATTTTTGAGTTGAGGACTTTCCAACTGCAAATCTTATTTTTCTCAAACTGTTTTTAGGTGGGCTTTCGCGTGACCCTGATGTTGGGGCGTGACATACAACGTCATTTGTTATCTTTTGTTCTCATTGTACATTGAACAAGAAAGTGATGTAATAAAAAAAAAGATAGTCAATGTTGTATGTTATTCTAAACATTTTGGTAAACAAGGAAATGTAATTCGGGTACTTGATTCGTTCTGTAAAATCTTTTAAATGATCTGTACAATATTTTCTAAGTTCTTGGGCATTACTTTTGGTCATGATTTATGTATGATGAGTTATGGGGGTTTGTTCACGAACTTGGGTTTGGGTCATGACAAAATGGTATCAGAGCTCTAGGTTCAAATACCTAGGAGCCGTGGGGAGTAACCCTGACTATAGTATGTGACCTATTTGACGAGTTTAGGCACCACTACACGGCATGAGTTGTGTGCTTGCATGGGTTTGCGATTGAATTGTGTTGCGCGTGTTATGTGTTTATATGAGCATGAAGGGTTAAATCTTGGGGTGATATGGCATGCCATATGGCGTCCGATTAACTACTTTGGGGTTTAAAATAGAAAAGCATTTGGCCGATGTTCATTCTATGAGAAATCTAAATTAGTTGCTCGGATTGTCGCGTTGCACTGGGGCTTTCCCTCGGTAAGTTAATATGTGTTGGTGTGATGTGGCTAGGTGTTGGGTAATATAGCTTGGCACTAGGAGGTCTAGTGGGGTGTTGTGATGCTCTTGTTGTAAAAGTTATGCTCGTGGGGGCTAAGGTGAGTTGTGGTTTAGATGGTGGTGTAGGTTGTGGAAGTGTGACCCGGCGATTAGTAATTATTGTGGGTGTAAGTTCGAGAAATGAATAATGACTGTTCGGAGTATGTTGTATCCATGTGATTTGAGGGTGACCGTAGTTAGTTGCTTGTTATGTGTTGAGCTACCAGTGGTTTGACGAATAAGTATGGTAGATTGTTTGAAACCCCTTGGAGATTGTTGGTTATGGATGGATATGAGGTGTGGTTTTAGGCGCGTTGAGAATTATGTACGTCTTGAGTTGTGCTGTGTCATGAGCCGTGTACCCTGAGATTGGGTATGAACAGGAGCATAGTGGATGGGAGTGTAATAATCTCCAGCCTAAAGTGTGTTAAAAAGTCTGGCTTAGGCACGCGGTTGGGAGTGTCCCTTACCCTAAGGGGTGTTGCTAATAACTATTGTGATATTTTGTGATTTTGAAGGTCAAATTGATGACCCTTGTATTTCCTTTATGGCGTAATGTTGATTTGTGTTTCTTGATAAAAGTTGAAGGCGCATGTGGAAAGAGTATGTGAATTAAAGATGTTATCGATAGGTTGGTTATCGAGTGATGTGTATGTACGTAAGAAGAGATATATATAGATAATAGTTGTGATGTGTTGAATGAAGATTCGAGGCTGTTTGGAAAGTTTCATGGAGAAGAGGTTTGTGACTTGGGTCATCGTTCTCAAGAGTAGGAGATTATGTGGAATGTATGGTGTTTGGTAAGAATGTGAATGTGAGTGTATAAGGCCTATGGGACAGGTGATAGATGTTGTTAGTGTGGCTGGCTTGGTCATTTTAAGACAACGTATTGATAGGAAGAGATCCCTTAAGAGGACGATGGACGTGGTCTATATCCGGCTTAAAGTCTGGGCGCGGTGGCGTTGTGTTACCCTTATGGGGTAGGCGATAGGGTGGTGTCTTGGGTTTAAAGTTAGTGAGCGAGGATCATTTGTTCGTGTAATGTGTAGTTGCTTTCATGATTAGGCAGCTGTGTGTTGGTGTTTCGTGTATGGTGATAAAAGAGATAAGTGTTTCTAGTTAAACGATTTATAATTTTCGATGGATGTACTGGAGTTGCAAGCTTAAAATTGTAGCATAGTTTTACCTACTTGTTTTCTTGTTAGTATGACATGACCCGTAAGTAGATGTGCTTAAGTAATGCGAATATATGTGGCGTTATCTTACCCTTAGGGGCGAGGGATAGGATGGTGCTGTTTGGTCTATAGTTGGTAGGCGAGGTTCGTTTTTTCTGTGTTGCGTATGGTTGCTATCATGTTCGGATAGTGATGTTCCAGTGGTACTTATGTGGTGGCATGAGAGACGGGTGTTTTTGGCTGAATGTTTGTGTTTTTGGTGAGTGTACCTGAGTCGTGAGTTCGAGATTGTGGCGTGGTTTCACCTATCCATTTGGTTGTTACCT
Source organism: Heliamphora pulchella (assembly GCA_032270985.1). Classification (NCBI taxonomy): domain Eukaryota; kingdom Viridiplantae; phylum Streptophyta; class Magnoliopsida; order Ericales; family Sarraceniaceae; genus Heliamphora; species Heliamphora pulchella. The sequence goes on along the minus strand of JAULJZ010181270.1, from coordinate 7,793 downwards.
CCCTATTAAGAATTGAGTGATATGGCGCGGCCCTATGAAGAGATGTCATACAGTGATGTAAGTATATGTGATGTTGTCTTTGGTGATTAATCGGTGAGGGTCTGGTGGGCGTGTGTGATGTATCGTTGGGATCTGAAGGGGTGAACGATAGTTAGTGTGTTTGACTAAAGATCTAAGTGTTAAGACCTAGTGCGACGAATGATACAAACATTGTGAATGGTGGTTGATAACGTTTGTACGATAATGGCAGATGTCTTTACAAAGGCTTGTGGTTAATCTTCTCTTGAGCCAAGTGTATAATGGTTGCCCTAAAAGTTAATGACGCTGAGTAAGAACCTAGCATTAGTTCGTGGTTTCCCTAAGAAGAAAGATGTTTCATAATTGGTTAACCGATGTGATTGTTCATTGTTGGTAGAAGAAAAATGTCAGGGTCGTAAGAATGTGGATTCGTTTGCTTACGATTTCTTGAAGGTTCCGTTTGCTTTACCCCGTGAGCCCGAGCATTTGGGAGGCATTTCTGGAGATGTAGTTTGATTTGTACGACGTATTGGTAGCTTTAGTTCTCATTGAGTGAGATCCCTATGGAAGTTTAGCAATTGAGTTATTTACGTGATGAGATTCTCGAATATTAGTTCTGTGAGATTTCTATAAGAATGCAGGACCATGGTATAGTTGTTACCCTCATAATTAGGAGACCATGTTTGGAAACTTGTCGGAGATATGAGGTTAAAAAAGAATATAGAAGGGTTTGATGGTGTGGTTGGCCTAGTTCTAAGATGATGTGTTTTGAGTGTGATATGTGGAGATTGCTTGTATCCGACCATAGGTTCACAGAAGGGTATGCTGTTATTTGCTCAAGGAAAATGAAGTGTGGAGTAATAAAGTTCAGTAGTGTACCGTGTGATCTGGATGGCTTAAGGAAATAGGCGAGAAATCGTGCATTAAGATGTCGACGATAGATGCGTGCCTGGGAAGTGGAAGTACTAGAAGTGTTTGCATGATAGTGGAAGTTAGTAGTAACTTTGAATAAAGGAACTCATGAGTAAATTTTCTCTGTTTGGGTGCTGTGCATTTCCCATGTAAGTTGCTTGGACAGTGGGTTTAAGGATATAACATGACCGTGATTTATCTAATGGGAGTTAGGCCAGTGAAGCGTAACCTTGTGAAGTGAGGTTTTAGCGTGATGGAAATATTAGCGTTGTGTCTCAGAGTATGACGGGTGATGAGGTTGTAGTTCTATGGAATGTATGTTACAAGGTATGAGGATAAACGATGTTTCTGTGTGTGTGCAAATGAGGTCTGAGAGTTATGAGCGTAAGTGCAGTGGATGACCTGGGTATCATGATCGGGGTTAACGGTAGTTGTGTGGCCATGGGCTATGCAACCTCAAGGTGAGATTTATAGGAATTTGTGAAGACTAAGTGTTGGTGGGAGTACGTTGAGATTGGGTTATGATTTCTAGTTGTTTAGGGAAGATGGGAGTCTTAGTGGATTGGTATTTGTGTAGTGTTCCTTGACTATATACCTAAGGCAGAGGTACCGCCGAGTTGGGTAGTCGGAAGACTGAATTCCTCGTGAGCTTTCTAGATGGAGTCTATTTTCCCTATTGGGTGGATATAAGTGCGTAGAGTTGCGTTTTCTCTGAGATTGAGTTGGTAAACTAGGAGTATTTGTCTTATGGATAAGGAAATTAGCGTTGAGACATAGAGTTCTACATATAATGATCCACTGTATATCGTTAACTGTTGTATGCAGCGTGTTTTGGATTATGTGGGTACAGTTGTGCCTCTAGCTCTCGACAGAGTGGGAAATTTGTTGGAACCTTGTGGCTGAGATATTCAGGTGATGTGCTTCTGATATGCTCTTATGAATTTGGGTCTGTGTTTAGTTTAGAGATTTGGATTACTCTGGATTCTTAAAATGCGAAGAATAGTACGACCATTTGAAGGAAAGGCGCGAATGTATGTGATAGTGTGGATGAGTGGAATAATATAAATGTAGAAGACCAATAATTAAATGGTTTGGAGCGTTGTAGATTTGAGAGACTGATGGGTATGTGTATGGTGTCATGAAGGAGGATGTGATTCAGTTTGTATAGGTAAATGTCTATCTATGAGACATTTGACTCATGCGGTGTGCTCAATCTTAGTGGCTCATAGAGTTCAGGTAGCAGTGTTAGTTTTGATGGTTGAAGGGCTAGAGTGACGTAGTGCGAGTAGTAATATGGTTTGTGATCGTTAATTAGTCATAAGGGCGTGGGCAATTTTTAGGGTAATGTGTGTAACCCATATGAATAATGTTCGAGTTTGGAAACATGTGTTTGGGTTGGAGGAGTAGTCCTCGGTGTACATTAGAATATAACTGTGAACTAAACTGAGATTCGAGGAAGTCGGGAGAATCTTAGCAGAGGTAAGACCTGTGACGCATAATGTTGTGGTTGAGAATATCTATTCTTCGGGAAGGTGTATGTGAGTAAGATGATGATCATAGAGGGATCGTCGGAGGCTAGTGCAGAAATAGTTGACTTCAGCTCTGATGTTAAATTTTGTCGTACAGTGATCCGGCTCGTTTTGATTTAGTGTTTAAAGGTTGATTTTTGGTTAAGAATTAACGTTAGGATGAACAATGATTGATGGATGATTCTAATATTTGTGAAATATTGGCGTTTGAAAGTCGAGCCTGATGGTAGTGTAACACTTCTGGGAACAAAGGCGTGTTAGCATCTATATTACGACACAGTGATATGATCTCTCGTATTGGGAATTTTAAGTACTCTTTTGGAGGATCGTTGCTGTAGACGCAGCTGTTTTTGGTATAGCCTTGAGTCATATTGAAACTATGAGAACATATATTAAGATTAAAGTAAGGTTTAGTGTGATTAGAGACGAATTTTAGGGACAAAATTCCCAAAACAGGGGAAAGTTGTAACGGCCAGATATGTGTTTATTTTTATGATTTTATGTTTTTGGTTAAGTAAGGAGACGAGATTAAATTTGGGCGTGGGCGTTATAAAATGTTGCTCGTAAATGGTTGCATGAGTGATATGTGTAAGTGAAATTGAGATATATGGTAACAACTGATGTTAATGTGGCTGTGCTAATAAATAATTTGAAATATTAAAATGTGATCAAAGTTGGGAGTTTGAGATGAATTTTAAGGAATTTTGTAGAGTTCTGCTCCAGGGGTCACCGCTCGAGAGATGGGGGCCCGCTCGAGCAGACCATTGGGAAATGTTTAGATTCTTCTCGAAGATTGGAGACATTTGAAGGTTTATATATATATACACCCAACCTAACCCTTTGGCCAGAGCCACGTAAGATCTCCCCTTTCCTCATTTCTCTTCCCCTTTCATCTTCCTCTTTTCTCTATCTCTAGAGAGAGAGAGAACCACATCCTACATGGAAATCCCAGATCTCTATAGCCTAAATGGGAGATTAAAGCAAGATTGGGAGCAAGCAAGGAGGGAGATCAAGCTTTGGAGCAAGGAGATAAAAGATTGAGCTTCCAAGAGTCAAGATAATCAACAATCAAAACCCTAGAAGGAAGAACTTGGAGGAATCTCAAGCTTTTGAGCAAATTCAAGGTAGGATCTAGATTCTCTCATATGTGTGTGTTGATTTGAGTTGATATTTTGATTATATGAGTAAAATATTGTAGATTTCATGCATGAAATAGTGGATTGATAGAGTTATATGGGAGTTGAGGTGGGTTCTCATGAAGGTTTGAGTTTTTGAGAAATAATAAACCATGATTTGACAAATAATTGCATAAAAAGGGTTTATGAAACTTGAATCCAATGTTTTTGGGATGAAAATTGAGTTTTGAGACTTTTTTTATGAAGGATTATGGGTAATGAAGCTTTAAACTCAAAAAAGGGGAAAATCTGGGGTTTTCTCGGGCACCAGCGCGCTCGAGCGGAGCCCTGTCCACTCGAACGCTCAACTGGTAGAGTTGGGCGATCGAGCGCCCGACGTCCGCTCGAGCGGACTGACTGCACAAAGCCAATTTTGTTTGATCATATCTCCCTCATCCAGACTCCGAATTGGGCCATTCTTGCACTTAAATCGAAGCCCCGGAAGTCCTCTTTCCAACAAGACTACTATAAAAAAAATTCATTTTTTAGAAAACGTTATGATCAAAATAGTGAGAGTATGTCAAAATTTTAAAATCATTTTTCACCCATTTTTAGCCGAATGTTTTGGGAAAACATATTTTCAGTCATATTGGCCCTTTTTACTAAATTCCTAGTCCTTTGAGCTTGTGGCACATTTATATATATATCTAAATTGAGTTGGGATGCATGTATTGAACCCGTTGATTGAGTCTTCTTTACACTAAACGTAAGTTTCGAATTGATATATGTATATGTTTGCATGATGAGTGTATTCCTTTTGAATTGAGGTGATCCTCTTGACGTCAACTTTGTGTTATGGGTATGTGATAACATTGTGATCTATGAGAAATTGGTAACACTGTGATTTATGAGAAATGGTGTAACGAAAGTGGAAAAATGAGATATTGCATAATGAAAGTTGGGAAATGAGAAATTGTGTACTGAAAATCGTGATGGTAATCCGGGCTTGGAATTTTAATGATGTACTATGGTAATGAGTGGGAGAGGAACCATTTGTGGGTTGGACTCCCGAGTGGTGAAAATGAATCTAATTAACTTAAAATGAACCATACGAATTAATGTGGAATAAGTTGGGCTAGCGGCTCCGCGGTGAAAGATCGAAAACTTGCGCAAGATGGGAACCACATGCCCACGGGTTAGTCCCTAAAATGTGGTATTATGTCGTGGTGAGTTATAGAGCTATCTATTACCCAATGACTTTGCGTAGCCTATTGGGATTAATAGGGAGGGGTTTCTATAAACTGCACTCGACATCGGTTCATTAGAGGTGATATGATTTTGTGAAAATCAGGAATGAAAAATGAAAGATTGATGAATGGTAAAGAAATAGATAAATGGAGATAAGTCTGGGTGTGCGTGAGTGTGTGTTTAAAGGATAAACTTGGTGAAAATATGCATTTTCTTTGGTTACACCCATCACACCTCACAAATCATGCATTAGATATGAGTTAATTTTTATTGTACGAGTTTCGGCTCATGTATATATGTCAAATACATTTCAAGTTCCGAAGAGCGGGGTGACACCAAAGCTGTGGAAGCTTTTGGGAAGGGCCAGTAGATGGAGCTCAACGTCATTTGTTATCTTTTGTTCTTATTGTACATTGAACAAGAAAGTGATGTAATAAAAAAAGGATAGTTAATGTTGTATATTATTCTAAACATTGTGGTAAACAAGGAAATGTAATTCGGGAACTTGATTCATTCTGTTAAATCTTTTAAATGATATGTACAATATTTTCTAAGTTCTTGGGTATTACTTTTGGTCATGATTTATGTATAATGAGTTTTGGGGATTGGTTCACGGACCTGGGTTTGGGTCGTGACATCTACCATCAATTTATAAAGTGCAAATCCCCCTTGGTGGCACGGCAGCCAGGCATTTTAGATGTAATGTTTTCCAAGTTATTCTGATACAGGAGAGAAAAATTGAAATTGTATGAAAATATACATATCATTATTGAAAGCAAGAAGGTCTACAGCAAGTTCAAGTTGTTCCAACTTCCAACCCAATAAACATGGAAACCAAAAATTGTCCCAGGCTCCTAACAAAAATTTAGTAAGCACAATTGTAATGTCAAAGTGTCATTAGAGAAAATGGTAGTATTGTTGACAGAGCAATTGCCAATTGCAGTTCAGTATGTTCTTGATGGTCACAGGTTCTACAAACAATGAATTTATCAATCATGAAAATTAAACAATGGTAACACCTCAAGGAAAAAGTTGAATATAGACTATCCATCGAAATAGTATAAAGATGTGTTGACTCATAACCATCTTTTGCAGTAGAATAAAGTTGTTGAATTTCCTTTGAGTGAAGACTACATTTTATGAAGAAAAAAGCAGTTGGTCTTACATTCAGAACTCTGCGGAATATGCCAATAAAGGCTGGATTGCACTGCATGAGAATCAGATCAACCATAAGTTTTTTAGAAGAAAAAAAAGTCGTATGTGATTAACAAATGAATAGCTGGGGAATCAAACTTCCACCCGGCCAATCCTTTTATTATCATATATGAAGTATCTAAGACCACAAGAAAGGGACGTCCATTAACTGCAGAAATTTAGTTAATACAGAGTGGGGTAATAAATAAGCCACAAGAAACTATAGACTGATCTCAATGGTAACTTGGTAAAATTAACATATGGAATATTGCAATATAAGTCACTAAAAAACCAGCAATCTTTAGTAGATTGATATTCAAGTGCCAAAGTTGCATAGATGAAAATATTTGAAGGAAGGTGCACCAGAGGCAAAGAAGCAAAATTTGCGAGATAATATGCCAGAAGTTCCATCAAGGCCATTTGTTAAAGTTTATCATATTTTTTTCTACATTTATTTCAGCCTTCTCCTTATTAATTCAAACATTAACCCACATTTTTATCAAGTTAAAAGCTTAAGCAAGCTTTCAAATGCCCAAATCTCCAACTCTTTAAATTAAATTTTAAATCTAGCTCATCAACCACATGTAGATACATAACCATGGCACAAGCCCAACAAGTTGAAGCCATATTCCTAGTTTCAAGTTACTTAACATCAAAAGTTAGAGTTTAATTATCAACTTTTCCCAAATCTCGCAATTAAATAATACCTTTAGTTCTTAATCCATGGAATATCAAGTTACAAGATTTTGCACTTGTCTAAGGGTTCCAGTTTTAGAATTTTATACTACTATCATGAAATCTTATCAATAAATTCAAAATTTACTTTAGGGTTAGGGCCACAACTGCCAAATTTTAGGAATTTCAAGGGTTAAATGAAAGATTCAAACTTTCTATTACATTATTCCACCACTCAACCAAGTCCTTTTTCCACAGGTTCGATTAGAGTTTTCTTTACTAGTCAAATACTAAGAGGTCACCCTTTTGATTGAGTTATAGGTTATTACCTTTCTACCGATCATGATTCTCTATTCTACCATGTCCATCAACCATCATGAGCTCATCCCATTTACTCTTAAATTAACTAAATACTTGATTAATCCTTTAGGAGTCTTAAAGTTCCATGTGATTCACAAATAAATTAATACAAAGATGATATCCAAACCACAGTTTACCGAATTACTTTACTTAAACTACCAACATTAGATCCCAATTTCATAAAATCTGTCAATTATCATAACCCTCAAATTAGACAACCTAAAATCTTGTTTAATTTCCTAACAACTTAGGATCTCATGAGATAGTTAAAAAAAATCAATACCATTCGACACAAAACACTAAATTCAGTCTAAATCCTACCTCGAAAAGCTTTGACGCCTCAGAATTTGATCAAAATCCCAAGCCCTATTCAGCCACTTCAAACTTTGGCTCCAGGGACTTCGGCCAAGTTGAGTTCGAGCTCCATGAAACTTTGATATGTCGATTTCACCATGGTTCATCCCCGGTGGCCTCCCATACAAATACAAAAACAAAATCAGTAAAAGAGGGGAAAGGACGAACGTCGTAGAACAGGGGAGAAAAAATTTACCGTGGCTTCTGGGAAAATTATGATTCTCGATGGTCCGGTTGCAAGATCTCCTATCCGGATGGTTTGAATCCCAACTTGTGGCCACCAATTTAGAGTTTCGAATCCTCAATTGTCAAAAAAGCTTGGTCCTCAAGCTTGAGCTCCATCAATGGCGGAATGAAGGAGATGAAGAGACAAGAATAGGGGCGTTTG